>JABUQX010114769.1:0-18084 GCA_015478945.1 Trachelipus rathkii
GAGAGATCATGTTCTGTCTACTTCTGTTTTCGTGCATGTAACGACCTATCTCGGCAGTCCTTGGGACAAGAAGGTGGATGATGATGATGTTTCGAAAATGGCTTGCTTCTCTCAACCCTGTGACATCGTCATAATGTCTTACTTTATTTTTTTTAAAAAACGTTTGGATTCTATCTTTAATTAAGAAGAGCGTATGTCCAACTGTTTTCGTACTGGTATAGGCTTCATTTTAAATTCCCTTTAAACCTATTTGATAATGCATAAGCTTAGGCCTTTCATAACAAAATCATATGAATCATTATCGTTGTTTTGTGAGCTTTTCCAAGAAAAAAGATTTTTTTTGGTCGTAGCCTATATTATTATTATTTATAAGGAAAACGATAAGCTAAAACGTTAAAAAAAATAAATTTTACTTTTAACAAAGAACATGCCACATTAATAATAAATTTATAAAAAAAAAATATATGGTTCAATGAAAATCATATTTTTTTTTATTTTAATTTATATCATCGTTAAGTTGTGGCAGTTATTAACATTTTTTTTGTCCCAACGAAAAATAATTGGGATTTTTAGTTTAGAGCACAATTCCGCCGTCAAAAATCTTTAAAAACAATGATGATCAAACACCCATTGTAAAACAAGCATGTCAGATGTTTTTTAATTTTTTATCGTTATGGAATGTGAAGGTTATGGATTTAAAGGAGTTATGTTAAAGGTTTTTGAAGAATGTTTGGGCTTCTATCGAAAGGATTTTGAAGGTTTTTATAGTATATGTGATGGTTTATGTTTGAAGGTGATTAGTTAAAGGTTTTGAAGAATATTTGGGCTTCTATCGAAAGGAATTTGAAGGTTTTAAAGAATATTTGGGCTTCTATTGAAAGAATTTGAAGTTTTAAAGGAAATTTGGTTCTATTGAATAGGAATTTGAAAAGGTTTTAAAACATATTTGGGCTTCTGATTGAAAGGAATTTGAAGGATACGAGTCAAGAAAAACTGGAATGAAATACCTAAAAAATTATACCAAAATCTTATTTAAAATTTAGCTCGTTTGTAATTAGAAATTAAATTAAAAGTTCTCAAATAAAAGGAAAAATGTTATTGGCACTAGTCTATAAAATACTGAATTCATGACTCTGACTCGAGGCCGAACAGCGCTAAAATTGTTAATACAACTCGCACTTCGCACACCATCTTCTAGATTTAACGTTAGATAACTTTAATAAAATGAAAAAGTTTTTTTTTTTTAATTTATTTTTTATTATTATTAACAACTTTTGTAAAAATGAATTTTTTCTAGAAATTGAGATTGGTCAGTTTCGTCTATCTTTTGTTGAACTTGTGCTTTGTGGTAATAAAAATAAGGAAAAAAATTAATGAAGTTTGTACGGGACTTTTAGATTAAGAAGACTATTTTATAATTAAATTTTTAGAAGGTCACGTACGGAAATCTATTTGTTTATTATTTTATGATATAATTATTATTATTATTATTATTATTTATTATTATTATTATTATTATTATTATTATATTTATTATTATTATTATTATTATTATTATTATTATTATTATTATTATTATTATTATTATTATTATTATTATTATTATTATTATTATTATATATTTATTATTATTATTATAATTATGAAAACTCTACTTATATTTTTAAAACAATCAAAATTGTGTTAATTATAAAAGCTTAATACCCACAATAGATAGTTTTATGGGTAAGAAGACTTCGATAAGATCTATATACACAGCAATCATCCGCGAGTCTAAATTGTGGGCAGATTAATTTACATTTTGTCAACCATAACTTTAAAGAAATAAATTATGCCTCTGCCTCTATAAACTGCAAAATAACTATAACTTGGATAACAAGGCTAAGACTACTTAATTTCTGTTGTGTGGTTAGATATTTGGTCGTTTGTTTGAATAAATTGCTGTAGTTCTTTTAATGATCAAAGATGTAAATCCCAATTATTTCAATTTAATAATAATATTTTAAATATGAGTCTATATTGATAAGGCAAATATTATAGTCCCTGAGTAAGCAAGAAATTAAAAAATCAACCCTTGCGGAAGAGTAATTAAAGTATTTTCTAGTCTAGGACGTGTCCAAAGTATGATAGAAAGTTTCCCCGTAAGACGAAGCATTAAAAATTTCAAGCTCATTTTCTGTTTTTTTATGTGAAATCCGAGTATCAACTTCGTTCATGAATAACTAAAATAAAGCCTTTCGATAGAAAAAATATTCACAAATTGAGTCCCATGTACTTTCTTAAATTCTATAACGTTGTCTGACCCTCAGAAAATTCGAAGTAATATACCTATTTAACAGAAAGATTATATATAAAAATAGCAGATGCTTTTATTTCTAGTACTTAGTCTTTTCTTTTACGTTTTAAGCACTGCTTTTCAGGTCTATTTCAACACAATTAGAGCAAATTCACTATATAAAGACTACCTTGTTTTGCATCTTCCATGACAAACAAACGCACATTTCCAGTAATTTTCTATACTCCTACCCATTCACATATTTCCAAATGTTAGATTTCCTGCAATCTCCTTATTCTAGAACTTAACTCCCCCTACCAGTCGTAACCCCATTTCTTTTCTCTCCTCCAACATTCTTGTGTCTGCTCGCGTTCTTATAACTTTCCTTTTTGAAGCAGTAATATTCAGCCCTTTCCTTAATTCCTGTAAACTTGTTTCCAATTCAGACGTATTTTTGCTAACATTCGCGCACCTGCTTTCTTTCGGTTGTAATTCTTACTTCTTTCCTGCCCGCAATTATAATCACTTTTATACCTTTTCATAATATCCAACCTCATTCTCTTTTTCTTCTCTTTCTCTATCTCTTTCTCTCTCTCAACTTGACTCGCTAAATGCTGTATGTCAACACACTCCTCTCCCGGTGATCTTATCTCTTGCTTTCCCATCCTCATTCATTCTTCATAATAATTAATTACTTATTGTTTAAAAAACTTTCAACTTTCACTCACAGTTGTTAAATCATTTTTTATTTCGTCTGCAGCTGTTCATTGGAACAAACAGTTAGCTCTTGGGAGCCTTTTTTTCTTTGCTAATTATGTACTTGCATATTTTATAAATTTAACATGCACATAACCAAAAATGGCAAGTGCAACTAACTTGACTGTGCAAGAAATCCTTTTCTAATACACATACAGGTTTATATTATGAAAAGTCTTGAAATAAATTAACTTTCCTAAGAAAAGATTCTAGTAAGAATATTTTATAAATTAACAGTCGGAAAATAATTAAACATTTGCTGTAATATTTCTCTGATAAAAAAAATAGTAGGGCATTCATTAATAATGTTTTAGAATAAGTTTTGTTGAAGAATTATGGCTTACATTTATTTGAGTTCCCCAGAAATAGGTGAATCACTGCAAATGAAGGACCAAAGTCCAGGTCTTGGTTAATTCAATTGTTTTTGTCTGTCATATTCATCTTGAATCAAGATCCGAGACTAAACATGATGATGAAAGACGTTTATGCTGATTTGAAGTGACTTCTGACGTTGCAGTTTTTTATTATTTATATATTAAATTTAATGTTTGTATACTGTAAAGCAGCAAGTATACATAACAGAAGAATCCTTTGCTGCAACATTTACTAAATTATGCAGTATTATTTCCACATGTCCTTGAATCTAAATGAAATATGTGACTTTCAATTCAGTAATTAATACAATAATTTTTTTAAACAATTTGATAAACTTTTTCTTATTGTCATCTTTAGATAGAGAAACCGTAAAAAAATAGCAACCCTTGTGTTGGGTTTGATTTGAATGTGCAAAAGAACTGTATATTGTATATACTTGGTAGTTATTTAATAAATGTACTACAAGATGGCAGTTTCAATTGAGATGAAAGTTCATTATAGCACGACCGATGAATCCATCCATTCTTTTTTTTTTCTTTTTAACATTCATAATTATGGCATTACAGTTACGAATTTGAAAGAGATTAATTTTCCCTTAAACTTTTCTTGAAGTATTATAGTAGCTATATTTCTTTTTAGATATGACTTGGAAACTGTAATAAAAATAAACATCCTATAAGTTATGTTGTTATAAGTTATGGGGGTAGCAGCTAAGTCTTCATAGATTTATTTTTCAACCTATCTATACAAGTTAAGTCATTGAATGCAAGAAATATCCAGATATAATATTTCATAAAATAATCTCGTTAAATTATTTTATTTTTAAACGTACAGTATATGATAATATACCAATATATTTTCTTTGTGTTAGAATGACATTGTAATGCTTCTGGCTCTATAAAAAAAAAAATCCTCTCTTCTGCAACAGAGAGCTCTAACAGTCAGTCTAATTCCTTGGTTTTGTCAGTTATCGTGATTGTTCGATGGGTCTGCAGAGGAAGTCAAAATAAACTTATTGTTGACCATTAATAGTTTTATTAAGATGTAATAGAATTCCTCCCAATCTAATCCACAAATCTTTATTTCTGTAACGTTTTAAGAGTACCATTGGTTTCTCTACTTTACTTTTAATATATTTAACATTTACATTGCGAAATTACCAATAGTCAAAATATAATACAAGACTTTATTTGTGAAGCTGTGTATTTGAATTCTTTCTCATGCATGGTTACATGAGGGGAAACATTTAGAAGACATCTTGTGAATGCGACATAATTGGTTTTATTAGGTAACAAATTTAATCTACAGGTCTCTGATCATTTCATTGGTAATATAAAGCTTCCCGGATTGTTTATTAAGCACAAACCTGAAGATTTGGATAAAAAAAAAAAGTGCCAATCGACTTCATAGGACAACAAAAATATTGTATTCATTGAGAAGGCCATTCCACAAAAAGCATCATATATCAATTTAGAAAAAAAAAAGGACTTTAGATACTGCCTTGAGGGACTCCACATTTTAACAGTTTCTTGTAGTTTGATTTAGTTGTACCTATATTTATCTAATTGAAAGGATTAAGAGAAAAGTAATTTTATTCATGCTATAGTATACTGCATGCTATATTATTATTATTTCAGTTAGACGATATTTTACGTACACTACCAAAACTCACATTTTCTTTTGTGATTTCAAAATTTAATTTATTATTATTATTATTTATTTATTTAAAAAATAGCCAATCTAATTATTTTTTTATTCTAATATTATTTGTAATAACTTGGACTCGCGACTCAGACTCTGCGTAAAATATGAACTTGGAAATCACAACACACACACACACACTTTGAAAGTACAAAATACACAGACACACACACACACACACACACATATATATATATATATATTAGTATATATATATATATATATTATATATATATATATATAATATAATATATAGTATATATATAAAATAATATATATATATATATATATATATATATATATATATATATATATATATATATATATATATTATATTATATATATATATAATTATATTATATATAATATAAACTAAATATAATATATATATTATATATAAAATAATATATATATATATAATATATTAATATATATACTATATATATATATATATATATATAGTATAATTATATATATACTATATATATATATATATATATATGAATATATATATATTATAATATATATTATATTATATAATATATATATAATATTTTTTGAACCCTCGTGGTTGGAGGTTGACTCGCCGACTCTAATGCGAGAGGACGAGCTGGTTCAATCCTCCGCGTTGCAGTTGGAAGTTTATCTTCCTGGGGCAAGAATTAAAACTCGGTAGCGAACACGTTGGTGACGCTGGTTTGGATAGCTGGCCTTGAAAGTTCGATTTCCCTCTGAAAGGGATAAAGTACGTTAAATGCAGTTATATATATATACTATATAATATATATAATATATATATTATATATTATATATATAATATATAATATATATATCTATATATATATATATATATATTTAATATATGATGTATATATATATATATATATATTATATAATTATATTATAAATATATATAATATATATTATATTATTATTATATATATATATATAATATATATATTATAGTATATATATATATATATATATATATTATTATATATATACTATATATAATAATATAATCGGTTGTGAATATATAGCAGATATAATTTTCCATCGCCTGAACTCAAGAAATGTTCAGAATATTCTCTATTGAACATCACTAATAATTATTATTCTAAAAAACAGCACAGACGACGTCAACACACACACGCACGCACACACAAACACATGATGGCTCCTAAGATTCCTTTTACATCAAGTCATTTACCTTTGTTTAACTTCCCTTATTTATTTAGATTTTATGATGATTAGGGAAATTTGGATGAGGAAATTGTAGTGATAACTGATAAGTTATTTTAGTTTACTTACATTTTGTTTATAAGATTATTAGCACATGTAGTAGGGGCCACGGGGTGTCTGTAAACTAAATTCGTAACAAGTTGGTTGCATACATGATTATCTCGCATGTATTGGAAATACCCTGTATACACAGTGTAACATACTATAAGAGTAAAATTGATGGAAGACGAGTAATGTGATGATTTTCCAAATGTAAATTTGAAAATTGCAGGTAAAATGTTAGCCTGTTAGATGCTATTTCAGAAGTCATTTTATCATAACATGCAACTTACGTTTAGAAGTTGGAGTGCGTTACGGGCTCAGAAGTTGTCCTTCAAGTTCTGAGCTCAAGATGGTATGAAGGACAGTTTTTTTCGTTTGTCATTAGGGACGGCGTGTGCCTATAGTATGTGGGGTCCCTTCTCAGGAGAGAAGTAAGCCAAAATTTATGAATTATCAACTCGCTTCTTGATAATTTGATACTATAACTGCTTCAATTGTACTGCAGAGCAGAGAGAGATGACGTTTAGTAAATAAAATGTGATGGGGGGGGGGGGGGAAGAAGTAGTAGAGCTTTGGTCTCGCAACTTTGTTGCAAAATCGAACAATCAGTTTTTTTTGTAGTGTAGCGATCACTTTTTTGCAGCATGTCACGAAAAGTTCTTTTGCCTCCTTTTTAAAAGCATGAACTTATTTTGTGGAGTAATATGAGTGAAGTTTTTTAAAAATAAAAAAACAAGATAGACTAGTTTTAATGGCTTAAACTTCCTATGTAAGAACCTGTATTTTATAAATATATATATATATATATATAAATATATATATATAATATATATATATATATATATATATATATATATATATATATATATATATATATATATATATATTATATTATTATATATATTATATATATAATATTATATATATATATATTATATATATATATATATTTGGGCAGTGTTTTTATTTAGAGATTGAGGTGAAAATCTGTGCTTGAATATATTTTTAGGGACGCACAAACAGTCAATGAAAATTTTTGTAAACTATTAATTGTGAGTTGCGTGTGTTTGTGCGCGCGCGCAGGAAGGGCTTTATAAAATTTTATTATCGAGTAATGCACGTGAAATATGCTAGAAATTGTTCACATTTATTATGAAAAAAAATTCGTAGTTTAAAAAAAAAAAAAAAAAGATCAAATTTTTTTTTTAATTTTTGCGGTTTTTGTCGGTTTGTTTTGTTTTTTGCAACCCTACATTCCGTGTGTAAGTTTTTTTTTTCTGCGTTGAGTCATTTTTTCCCCATTAGTGTGTTTGTACGTATGTAGTTAGGGAAAGAAGCGCAAGATTGTTGGAGGGAAGGAAAGATACGAAAGGGGGTTGGAGGTTACCGTGGGGGTGGGGGACGGCGCTGGAAGAGGGCTGGATTATTATTATTATTATTTTTGGATCGTGAGTTGAGAACGTGATATCTCTTCTCTTTCGTAATTCTTTCTCTCTTCCCCGTTTCCTCTTTAGTTTCTTTTTTTTCCTTTTTTCCTCATTTTATCTTTAATGTTCTTTTTATTGATAAGATTAAAAAATTTTAATATTTGTTTCCTTTGTTTTATACTCTCTCCTCTCTCTCTCTCTCTCTCTCTCTCTCTCTCTCTTCTCTCTCCCTCCTCTTCTTCTTTCTTTTTTTCTTCCTCTCTCTTCTCTCTCTTCTCGTCTTCTTCTCATCTCTCTCTCTCTCCTCTCTCTCCTCTCTTTCTTTTTTCTTCTTTCCCTTCTACTCTCCTCTCTCTCTCTTCTCTCTCTCTCTTTCTCTCTCTCTCTCTCTCTCTCTCTCTCTCTCTCTCTCTCTCTCTCTCTCTCTCTCTCTCTCTCTCTCTCTCTCTCTCTCTCTCTCTCTCTCTCTCGCTCTCTCCTCTCTCTCTCTCTCTCTCTCTCTCTCGTCTCTCTCTCTCCTCTCTAAACTCTCTCTCTCTCCTCTCTCTCTCTCTCTCTCTCTCTTTGACAGACAAGCGTAAAGGCTTTCTCACTTGCGGGTTCATCACTGTTCAGAGTAAAAAGGTAGTGATCGGTTGTGAGTGAGGAGGGAACTCGGTGACTCACGTTTTAGGACTTTTTTTTTGTTTTAGTGTTGTGTTTTATTAAAATATTTTTTTATGGATCTTGGTGTATTGTTGTGTTTTTGATCGTTTTAAAGAATTGGAGCTACGTGGTTTACTCTTCTTCCTAGTGTTTATTTAATTTGTGAGTTGATGGTGATAATTATGAAACAATAATAATAAATAATATGAAGTCACTTTTTTATTAATGGATAAATATACATTTTTTTTATATAAATACATGCAAGTGATCAAATTATGATATTTGAAAGGTATATATATATATATATATATATATATATATACTATATATATATAATAGTATATATATAATATATATATATAATATTATATATATATAATATATATATATATATAATATATAATAAGAAACTTATCTTTATTAATTGGACTTGAGTTGCGGTCAAACTAGAATTAGATAATAATAATAATAATAATAATAATAAAAAAATATAAACAGTATTAGGATTAAATTACTAATGGGAACCTGGTATTAATGGTCGCGGTAGTAGTAGTAGTTTGTATATGATTTATGTTCTTAGGCGATTCTTGGCCTTGATGCTGGCTTTTTCATAACTTGTGAGGGCTCGAAGTAAAGTATTTGCTTTAGAACTAAGTTCTTAGTGAATTATTGCTATTTATATATAATAATATAATATAATATATATGATATATATATATATATATATAATATATTTATAAATATATTATAATATATATATATATATTTGGGCAGGGCAAGTTCCTTATGTATTTATAAACATGTAAACATTGAGTCTTAGTTCCCTTGCCTTCTGTTTTAAATGGGAGTGTCTGTTTCTTATTTTTAAATGCTTGATTCAAGTTCCGCTTCTTACTGTTGAAGTCTTGTTTCCTTTCTTTCTTTGTTATTATTATTGTGTGTGTGTGCTCGCTCGCTCGCGCTTCTTCCTATCTGTGTTTTTTTCTTCTTCTTTTTTTTTTTTCCTTTCGTTCCTTGTTAAGTATCAGTTATGTTATATGTAAATTTTAATGTTTGGTGCTGCGTAAGACATGGTAAAGGTAACGAGAAACCCGTCATGCTGGTGCTTTGTTACGGAAGGGGGAGAGGAGTTGCTTCCAATTGTCATATTTTTTATGTCACGTATATATATATATATATATAAATATTAAATAATTATATATTATATACTAATATAATATTATATATATATAGTATATATAATATATATATTATATATATATATAATAATAATAATACGGTATATTATCATATATATATATATATAATATATATATTATAATATATATAATAATATATAGTATAAATTATATATATATATATTATAATATATATATATATATATATAATATATGATATATATATATACGTAATTATATATATATAAGTATATATATATAAATATAATATATATAATTATATATAATAATATATATATATATAAATATATATAATTATATATATATATATATATATATAATGAGCGTAGCAGGATTTCATTTTAGGGGGGTAAAAAAAAGCAGTTGAGTGATATATAATATTATATATATATATATATATATATATATATATATATATATATATATATATTAGATATATATATATATATAGATTATATATATATTAGATAATATAATATATATAGTATATATAAAAATATGGTCTTCAAAATTCTTAATATTTCTTTATCTTCTGCAATTTTTTTTTAATGTGTTGTCGCAGCTGAATATCAACGGTACGCCTTCAGAGAGTGATTTAACAGCGTTTGCCAGTCCGCAAATGCTATCACATACTGAAAGTTTCTAGCGGAGAATTAAGGTTCAGAAGAATCAACGTATAAAAGCACAAAAGTTGACTTTTAATGCCAATAGGGAAAAACGAGAAACACATTGAAAAACTTTAAAAAAATAAATAAATATTAGTATTTAGTAATTACTACTTCATTATCTATCGATTGATGTAGTTTTTTCAGTTTTTCTACTAATTAAAACCCTTAAAAACGTCGTCTTGCAAACATATAAGGTTCAAATTTTTTTTTCGCCAAAATTTAGGGGGGGCAACAGCGGTACTTAGTGACCCCCTGGCCTACCGCCATATATATATTATATATATAATTATAATATATATATATTAATTAATAAATATATATATATATATATATTATATATATAATATATATATATATCACTATATAATATATATAGTGATGGTGTAGTCTATGATATTACGAAATGCATGTACCTATTTGTATCTAGGTGGTGTGCGCGCTTGCTTGCGTTTGTTTATTGGCATAACAAAGTAATTGATACTGATCTATTAACGGTGTTTGTTTTTGATAGGATTGTTCAATTTTGATCATCGAGTTTGAAATGAAGGCGGCGAATTAACAATTGTTTCCTAGCCGTTATTGTTATATGATGATTTGTTTATTTTGTTTTTGTTTTCTTTAAATATTTATATATATATAGTATATAATATATAATATAATATATATATATATATATATATATATATATAATAATATATGATATATATATATTTATATATTATAAATATATATTTATATATATATATATATATATATATTATAGAATATATATATATATATAGTATTAGGAAGTGTGTGGTTTGTGATGGTGCTTAGCGTGCGTGTTTTTTTTTTTTTGGTATAAGTGCAAGAAGAATAGGTATTTGGGGATGAGGTTATTAGTAAGGAGGAGGTAATTGGTAGGGTGAAAAAGTTGAAAAAGAATGGTAAATCTGCAGTATAGATGAAATTGACTAGCTTGAATGATCAAGAGCTGAGGCGAGATGGTGATGATTGGATTTGGAAAGTTGTGAATAAAGCGTTTATGGAGGGGTAAGTTCAAGGGATTGGAGGAGAGCTGTTTAATAGTACCCTTATATTAAGGTAAGGGAGAAAAGGGGAATTGTTGAGAATTTATAGGGGAATAAGTTTAGTAGAGTGTTGTAGGGAAGGTATATGCTGGTATTTTTGCTGAAAGAGTGCGTCGAGTAGACTGAGCGGACTGATTGGGGAAGAACAAGGTGCGTTAGGAGTTGCGTAGAGGATGTGTGGATCAAATCTTTACTTTGAAGACAAATGATTGAGAAAAATGAGGGAAAGAAGAAGAAATAAATTATATTTAGCGTTTTATGGAATTTACAACAGGCGTTATGATAGAGTCAATAGGGAAGCTTTATGGCAGGTATAGTATAGTATGGGTGTTGGTGGTAGGCTTCTGAATGGAATCAAAGTATGTATGACGATGAGTGAAGCGTGTGTTAAGAATAAATTGGTGTCAGTGGTGATTGGTTTAGGATTAATAGCGGAGTGAGACAGGGTTGGTTATGTCTCCTTGGCTTATTCAATGTGGTAAGGATGGTTTATGAAAGAAGTTCGAGTGGGGATGGTAGGCAAATGGTGTAATGATGGAGAGGAGGGAGGGATGCCCTACCGATATTATGCGGATGATGTTGGATTCTGTGTGCGAATCGAAGAGAGTTTGAGAGTGTGTGTAGAGATATTTGGGCAGGGTGTGTAAAACGGAGGGTTTGAAAGTAAACGTAGAGAAGAGTAAGGTTATAGTTTTTGAGTTGAGTTGTGAGTGACGACAGTCCTCAGTGTGAAGTATGTTAGATGATGAGCAGCTGGAGCAAGTGTCCGAGTTGTTTAAATTTTTAGGGTATGTGTTGGATGAGAAAAGGAACGGATGATGCAGAGTGTAGTAGGAAAGTTGTTGAATTGGCAGGAAGGTTGCTGGTGCAATAATCGTTGGTGAATGTAAATGGGACTAAGTCTTGAGTGCGCTAGAGTCTAACATGAGGGTATGTTACCTGTGTTATGGTATGGTAGTGAGACTATGGTCTGAAGTAAGAAGTATAGATCTAAAGTCAATTGTTCAGAATGGACAATCTTAGGGCATGCTAGGTGTGAAAAAAATTAATTAAAAGTGAGAATGAACGTATTAGAGAGTGCGTGGGTGTGAAGAAAGGGGTTAAATGGAGAGAATAAATGAAAGTATGTTGAGATGGTGTTGGTCATGTTTGAAAGGATGAATGATAGTCGGTTTTCAAGCGGATGTATAGTGGAGAGGGTGTTGGGGAACGACGGCTGGAGACGAAGGAAAGGGGATTGAGTCGCGTGAACGAATGTTTGAAGAGGAGAAATGTGAGTTTGCAGAGGCGAGAATAAAAGGTGCCATGATAGGAGAGAATGCGGGGTTTTGTGAGGGGGCATGGGTTTGTGGCCCACCTGGGCCAGGGGATGAACCCTTGACGACGATTTACCTAGTAGGAGTCCGTCGCATCCCATGATTCGGTGGATTCTCTGTCTTTTGACGAGCTCTCACCAATTAATGGTACGAGGGGCGGTAAGGCTGGGCTTTATTTCGACGTTGTCATGTTCTCCTTACTGCTTTTCTGTTTCCGACTGCTGTACAGCACTTACCCCCAATGCGTGGGGCAAGAGAAGGTTGAAGAAGGAAGAAGAAGATATATATATATATATATATATTATAATATATATATAATATATATAATATATATATATTATTAGATTATTATATAATATATATTATATATATATATATTATATAATATTCTTTCTTTCTTCGTTCACCTTCCTCTTCCCAAGATTGGGGGTAAAGTGCTGTACAAGCATCGGAAAAGAAAAAGCAGTAGGAGAACATGTAACAAACGTTCGAAAAGAAAGCCCAGCCTTACCGCCCCCTCTGTACACTACTATACAATAACACAGTACAGACAGAAAATCGCACCCGTAGAGCATCATAGGACCGCGACGGACCCTCACGATGGTAATATCGTCAATGTAAGGGTTCCCCCTGGCCCAGTGGGCCACAACCATGCCCCCATAGCAAAACCCCGCCATTCCTCCTATCATGCACCTTTATTCTCGCCTCTGCCAACTCAACATTTCTCTGCCTTCAGACATTCGTATCACCGACTCAAGGTTCCACTTCCTCTATCTCGGTCTCCCAGCCGTCGGTTCCCAACACACTCGCCACTATACAGCGCTTAACCAACCGACTTTCATCATCCTTTCCACATGACCAAACCATCTCAACCATACTTATTTTATCTCTCATTTACCCCTTTCTTCACACCACACCAACCTCTAATACGTTCATTCTCACTTATTAATTCTTTCACAGCCTAGCATTGCCCCTAAGATTGTCCATCTGAAACAGCATTGAACTTTAGATCTATACTTCTTAGTCTCACAGACCATAGTCTCACTACCCTACAATAATATTATTAAAAGACATACCCTCATGTAAGACTCTAGCGCACTCGAGACTTAGTCGCCTTTATATTCACCAACGATTAATTGCACCAGCCACCTTCCTTGCCATGGTCACAACGTCCTTACTACACTCTGCATCATCGGTTCCCTTCTCATCCAACACATACCCTAAATATTGAAACTCAGACTTGCTCCAGCCGCTCATCATCTAACATAACTCCACACTGAGGAATCTTGGACTGTCCTCACTCACAAACCATAACCTTACTCTTATCTACGTGTTACTTTCAAACCCCTCCTTTTACATACCCTGCCAAATCTCCACCAATCCTCTCAAACCTCTTCAGGACTCGCCACACAGAACAAATCATCCGATACAATAGGTAGGGCACCCCCCACTCCTCTCCATTCTCCATTCATTTAACACCAATTTTCCGCCGATCGCCCACCTCGAATTTCTCATGAACCCCATCCATATACACCATTTGGAATAACCAGGGAACATAACACAACCCGGTCTCATCCGACTATACATTCTTAAACAGATACCATGACACCATTTATTCTACACACGCTTCACTATCGTCATTACATACTTTTGATTCCATTCAGAAGACCACCACCCTACCGCAAACACCATATATCACTAATAGCCTGCCATAAAGCTTCCCATTAACTCTACATACGCCTGTGGTAAATCCATAAAACCTAAATATAATTTATTCTTCTTTCTCTCCCTCATTTTCTCAATCATGTGTGATTCAATGTAAAGATTTGACCACACAATCCTGATCTACCACTCCTAAACCGGCACCTCTTCTCACCAATCAGGGCTCCCTCTACGTCGACCGACGGCAACGTCCTTTCCGACCAAATACCAGCATAAACTTCCCTTACAAAACACTCAATTAAAGATTATATCCCCTTATATTCTTACAGGTCCCCTGCTTCTCCCATACCTTTATACTGAGAGTCGGGTTACTCGCTCAATATAACTCCTTTCCGGCCAATCCCTTGGGTAAAACCACTGATACCCTCCAGAAATTTAAAAAAAACTTACGTGTGAAGTATAACTCTCGTTATGATTGCGGTTTTTAACAAATTAAACAACTTACGTTGACAGCTAATAGTAAATAGTTCTTATAAATTATTTATAATAATATCTGTAATTGATATAATTATTATATCTTAATATAATATTATCGCTTGCGTTAATCGATGTTGCTACATATAAGGTAGGGTTTACTAGTACAACATGTATACATATATATTATTGATACGAAAAATACAAAACCTACCTTATTTCTATATTAACCCTAATAATCCCAGATTCTAAAATCACTATATATTTATAATATTAATTAAAAATTAATAATAATTACAAAAATAGAATAACTATCCTTAATAACTAAATCCTTTATTACTTTGTTTGTCCTTGCCTAAAATCCTCGACTTCGTTCTTTTAGCCTATATATCAAGTATACAGATTCCTCTCATTAAGATACCCACCCTATATTCTCTATCTCTTTCTCTATATATTATAGCAGACGAACTTTATTTCCTATATTTATTATTATTATGTATATATATTATAATATTATACTAATATAATTACTAACTTTTATAACTTTATCATTAGGCTAATTAAAAAATACATTTGGGTTTAATCCTTCATTTACTTCCATTAGAAAGTTTTTTCTAAGCCATTTAAACTTAGTCTATGTTTGTTACTTTTTTTTTATTGTGTTTTTTTTTTTTTTTTTTTTTATTATTTTTATTTTTTGTTTTTTTTTTTTTTGTTTTTTTATAATTTTAACTTCACTTGTTCCAATATCTTTATTTAACCTTCCATAACCCAACGGCAGATTAATAGCTTAAAGATCTCTTCATGGCTATGTTTTTTTCATTATTATTCCTTTAACAAAAATATGTTCGGAGACGTCAATCAAAAACCGAACTTATCTTTTCACGACTCACGTTACATATGTTGCTTTATCTGCCTAGCTGCAAAGAACATGCGCGCAGAGATTCCTAAAAGAGAGAGAGGAAAGAAGGAATGAGGCAGAAGCCGTTTGGATCCCTTCGCGCCTACACTACAAAAAAACAAAATGAGTGCTCCAATTTTGCAAACAAATTTGTTGGGAACCAAGCCCCGCACCCTCTAACTAACTTCTCCCCCCCCTTTAACCCCCTAACTTACCTCCCACCTCCCCTTTACTTTAATAACCTCATTCGCCCCCAAAAATTACTTAATTTTTCCTTCTGCACCATTTTCAAAACCACCACCAACACGATTCATAAGCAACCTCCTCTCATTCATACTGCTTAATTATTAGTGCAGGAACAAAAAAGTCGTATTTCGAATGTGTTGTACTTCCACAACCCCGCCCCCCCCTCCCCCCATCACAATTTTATTTACTTGGCGTCAGTCTTTCTCTTTCTCTTGCACGTACAATTGAAGCAGTTCTTGTATTTAATTTATTAAGGAAGAAATATGATATAATTCATAAATTTTGCCTCGAGAACGTCCCTCACGCATCATTTTCCAATTCATGTTACAAAAAAAGCACCCATCCCTATTTTCTTCCATTATTTTTTTTAAGCAACAGATTCCCCTTATTCTCAATTCTTAAACCCTTTCGCCGCTTTCCTTTCCCAGGAAAGAGCTGCCTATTTCCTGTATTCCTCATTCATCCTCTCCAACTGTTCATTACCTGCTTGTTTTCTCCTAGTATACACCTTTAGTATTACCATTCTTCTTCCCTATATCTACTTATTTCTCCCTCTAAGCAGCAGGCCTTATATATAATTCCCACAGCATCCTTTTCCTTTTGAAACTTTCACATGTTGCTCTTTATACATATATGCAACCACCAAACGTCTCGCTTTTTTCTGACCTTATTAATCCCTGACTTAATTCCTTTCAGACTCACCTTCATGCCACCAGCCTCTTGCCTCTCGTTCACTAACCATTTCACTATTTATTTAGCTTCCTACCTTCTTACTTCCTTGTTTTTTAAGTTTCAGAGTCACTACATTCCCCAACATCTTGTCCTCTTCCTCCTTCCTAAAATCGCCTGACTTCATTACACATAAACATCTTGAGTTTTGTCTTTTCTCCTACGTGCACCTTGATATAACAGATCATAGGATCCTTCCCCTTAGATGTGGTTTTTACGTGGGGGGTGGAGCCTCAAATATTTCAACTACTTAGTTCTCTCTCATCTACTCTCAAGTTACCGATACAAATGATATCACTTGCCAAATTACTCTCTGCTCCTCTCTTGTTTCTAACATCGTTATGATAGTTCTTCCATCTTCCTTCTCTTCCTTCTTCTTTGGTTCTGTGCTTCTCCCAACTCCTCTCTCTCTCCTCCGATAACTCCATCGTCTCCTTTCTACTACCTTGCCCGCGCTCTCCGGCCTCCTCTCTCTCCTCTACCTACTTTCCTCTCTCTGCTCTCATTTTCCCCTTCTCTCACTTTCTCTCTCTCTCTCTCCTCTCTTCTCTCTTCGTCTCCTCTCACTGCTAACTCTCGTCTCCTCGCATCTCTTAATTCTCCTTTTATTCTCCTACTTCCCTTTTCCTTCTATTCAGCTCAATTTCCACCCATCCACAAAGCCACCATTCTAACCAAGCATCTCTTAATCTCTTTATTCCTGCTTCTTCTTAGAACAACACTTACTTCTGTATCCTGCTCTTCGTGACAATCTGCATGTCATCTCCCTATTGCTCCCTCTGTTAATTACCCTTCTTTCAACTTTACGTGACTTCTCTGGATAACTCACTCCTGCTCTTCAACATCAATCCAGTACTTTCTACTCCATCCTCTCTCCTTTTCTCTGCTCTCTTCTCTCTCTCTCTCTCTACTCCTCATACCACAAAATTCTCCAATCATATCCATACTTTCCTCTCTTCTCTCTCATCTCCGTCTGATCACATTCCTCTCACTCTACTCACCAATCTCTTACTAGTTCTTATTTATGGCATTTACTCTTGGTCGTTTCTCAAAAAAGTATTTACTTACAACATACCTCCTCTCTCTCACAGAAACTAAAATCACCTTTCCACCATTCTATTTCTTCCTCCCCCCCTCATAATAACCACCTGTTTACTATACCATCCCCTTTTTTTGTCACCTATCTCCAACCATCGGTCCTCTCTCCCAATCGACATATCCAATTGAAACTCCTTACTCACCTATCCAGAACATCATTCAAATATATCCCAAAGAAATTCGTACGTCCTTTCAACGTTTCCCCTCATGACTGTACCATTACGTCCACTACCTACTCATCTACACAACCTTGCATCC
>JABUQX010114770.1:0-7500 GCA_015478945.1 Trachelipus rathkii
CGATTTGTAACAATAAAAGCATCTCCTTGATCTTTATATGCTTATTTCAAGAAGATTCAGACGGCTCGGCTCAGCTCTCCGCATCCATAGGTTACTACGAATGCCGGATTCCTTTCGCAGAAGCCTGTCGGTTGCATATTTTCGCACCTAACCATTGCTATAATCAAGTTTAGAGGATCAGCTCTCCTCTCGGAGGTTGCAGCGGCGTAAAGCCTTTCGGCTCCGCCGAGGTAACACCACCTGCAATAGGGGAACCAAGTTTGAAGGAAATTACGATAACTTATAACTCGCTAATTGAGGAGAATAAAGACTTACCCTATGCCTCAAACATCATAATATACTATATATATATACTATACAATATAGTATATATAATATACTAGTATATATATATATATATATATATATATATATATAATATTTTATATAATATTATACTATATATATATATATATATATATTATACTATATTAAAAAAAAACGTTATTTTCAATAAATCAGATTGAAAAATCAAATTTTTGAATGAAAAACTTCAAGGGAGACTGCTGACCCCGGGTACAGGGATCGTCTACGACGATGCTTAACGTTTATCTAAAGAGAAGTACCAAGTTTGGGGGGGAATGCGATGTCTCTAACACTCCCTAAAAGTGGGGAATCTAGTTTTTCTCCTTAACACACGATTAAAACAGGCTCTATAACTACTATCTCCAACGTAGTCTGTTTATATATATATAAGAATATATATATATATATATTTATACTATATAAACTATATATATACTATATATATATATATATAATATATTATTACTAGATTATATATATTATTATATATAATATATGCACCTTAAAAGTCAAAAATTTTAGGCGACAACTAAATAATATCATAGGAAGAAATCTTCTTTACAATAATTTTCACCATAATTTAAAATATTTTTATAAAACGGATAATTAGAATTTCATTTGAAAAGTTCTTCTTTTTACGCTAAAAAAGGGTTGTTTTAGTAAGAAAAATTATTTCATCGATTTTATCTTTCATGGTTGGATTTAACGTAAAAAATCGTCGGTAGAAAAATTCAACATATACACTTCGATCAGAAGGCATATATATATATATCATATATATATATATAATATATATATATCTATAAATACTAATTATATTATAATAATATATAATTATAATACTATATAATATATATATATATATATATATATATATATATATATATATATATAATATATATAGTAAGGGTTGTGGTGTCTTGAAAATTGAATAAACTCATGTTTTCTCGACTACTAATATTTGCACATTTATAACTTTTTTGAATTGAGTAATCAAAGTTTTTAACTCTTGGAAAACTCTTATGGTTTTAAACTCTCTAAAAATGTGAAAAACGTTCCACTCCACTGACTCTTTATACGTCTTCTAAATTTCAATTTTTCATATTTATTTTAACACCAAATTCACGACTAAAACAGGAATAATTTTTCAAATTTGCTTTTTCATTTGCACCAAAATATATTGCAAAACAAATAAGCGAACCATTTCAATTACTCTCTCTCTACTCTCTCTCTCTCTCTCTCCTCTCTCTCTCTTCTCTCTCTCTCATCCTCTCTCTCTCTCTCTCTCTCTCTCTCTCTCTCTCTCTCTCTCTCTCTCTCTCTCTTCTCTCTCTTCTTCTCTGCTCTCTCTTCTCAATTTATCGTAAGCAGACTGCGAAGATTTCATCGCCAAGGTCTGTGTCTTTGAAAATCCCTGTATATTCAGCCATCTTGCTTAAAAATACGACAAGAATAAAACTGTGTCGCAAGCCTTCAACACAGCAAAGTTTTTCCTCAATAACGTTGATACTTGGAGCTGTAAAACGAGACATTTCTCGAATCATTGAAAAACAACCAACTCCCAACCACAAACAACAGTAACGGTATATATAATATATAATATATAATATATATAAATATATATATATATATATATATATAATATATAATATATGATATATATATATATATATATATATAATATATATATATAGTATATATATAATTATATCATATTATATATATATATATATAATATAGTATATATATATATATATATATTATACTATATATATATATTATATATATATATATATATATATATATATATATATAATATTATATAGTATATTATATAGTTTATATATTATATAATATATATATATATATATATATATCATATATTATTATCATATATATATATATATATATATATATATATATAACAGTCAGAGCTGGGCGCGGCGACTTTGCGACTTTGTCGCACTATGAATTTCGAAACTCGAAAGTCGCAAAGTGCAAACGTCTTGGAATGTCCGGACTAGGCAAATCCGCACAGCAAATTTTCCGCAACTTTAGCCGCTACTCTGAACAGGAACAAAGACTTTTTTTTTTTAACCCTTAAGTTAGATCTCTAGAAGCATGGCTGTCTGTATCATTCTAACCTAGTGTAATATTATATATATATTTTATATATATATATATTATATATATTATAATTATATATTTATATAATATTAATAATTTTATATTATAATAATATATATATATAATATATATATATATATATTAGCGTGTAATTATATCCTTACCTCCTACCTTTGGTTGATGAAGACCAGCCTGGAGGAGCAGAGCCAGAATGACCACCTGGTGTATGCAAGGCCACTAGTACAGGCCCTCCTCGGTGGCTATGAAAAGAGGTTTGCCCACCTCTTTCAGAAATAGAGACATTCTTTATGGCGCATAGCCTCAACCGCCTTCATATTCGAGATCCTGGAGAGCCGCAATTGCCCTGAAGAGGTGGAGGAGATCAGGGAGGATCACCAGGGTAGGGGCGTCATCAAAGGTGTGGCCCAGGATGGGGGAGGAAGCAGCAGCAGTGCATCAGCCTGGTGTTGCTCAGAAGTGCTAAGGAACCCAGAACACAATACGGCGCGCCTCTTTCAAACAAGTTTGTTTGCTGAGCCGACACCGGCCACCAGCAGCAGGTGCTGCGGGAGCGTTCCAAAGGCAGCCGTGAAGGGCGTTGGGTGCCTCTAAAGGCGAAGCTGGTCTGGCCCTTTTCCTCTAACAGCACAGGGGAGGTCTTTGTAGACGTTATCCATAAGTACTACCCCTTTACCAGTTGAGCTGTGGAGAGGCTTTTCCAATACGGACGGGGACATACTCAGGGCCAGGAGGTCCTCTTTTAACTGGAAGCTTAACTTTGGGGACTTTATTGTTTCTCAAAACGGACACATTGGAACTTCATGGAGGAGAAGAAAAGGACCAGGAAGGAAGAGGACAACTTAGTATTAGTTTTACGCATGTGTTTTTAAATTAAGGAAAAAGAATAAATATGTTATTTTCAGACCTTATAAAAGCATGGTTTTGTTATCGAGCTAAGTTTACTTTGTAATTTAAGAGGACGCACCGCGAAAAAAGTGGCAGTCGCAAAGTATCATAAGGCCGCAAATTGAGGGTATAGCAAAATAAGAGTTCGCCGTTTGCCCCGAGGCGACGGCAAAAAAGATCGCACCTAAAAAATTCAAAGTGCAGCGGCCAGCTTCTGAGTAACATTCACAATCTATTCACCGGGCACAGGCAAAAGATATATCTTTCAATTCAAGGCCTGCCAACCAAACGGGCTTATCTTCTATTTGAGTGTTTTGAACATATTTTTCTCTTAAACAAAATTTGATATATTATTATTTCATTAATAATAATAATTATTTTACTTTTGCAAATATGTCTTGACTTTAATTTTTTCGTACATAAATAGTGGTATATGTAAAATTAGTGGTTTTAATATATATATATATATATAATTATAATATATATTAATATATATATAATATATATAATATTAATATATATATATATTAATTATATTAATTATATATATATTATAAATAATATATATAATAAATATAATATATATATATAATTAATATCAATAAATAATAATTATATTAAATATAAATTATAATAATATAAATTTGTATATTATATATATAATATAATATATATATATATATAAATATATTATAATAAATATTATATTATATATATAATTTAATATATATTATAATATAATATTACGTTTCAAGATTAATAACAGACTTTCTAAGGTGGCAGGATAAAATGGCCTTTTTAACCACACCAAAAAACCCAGCACGCAACCTAGTTCCCCTTGAGATGAACTAGGGAATAACCAATAAGGTCGTTATCGATAACGTAAACATCTATTTTAAAACACACAAATGGGTAACAACCTTAGTATACCTAGAGGCCTTGTGTTATGAGTCCTTAGTACCCAACTAGAAGGACTATACCTCCAAAGAGGTAAGAAACCAGATTCAAAGAGCAGAATCACTACGCTTGTTGAGCAGCCTTAGTACCCTACTGGCTTAGTTCGAATCTAGTACCAAACACCAGAGCTGACTGGGAAATCAGCTGAAAAGGCCGTTCGATGGAAGCGGGAACCCATATCTATAAGGGGCAACAGCCTTAGTTGCCACTATATAGCCTGTGTTTGAGTCCTAAGTAAGTACCACTTAGACGACTTCACTCGAAGAGCAGGAAAAACACCAGCAGGTTTGTTTAGCAGTAACATATGCCAATAAGCAAGCCTGTAGTATCGAATAGAGGCCTTGCCGCCAGCCTAGTAAACCTAGTGGCGCGACTGGGGGAATGGCTGAAGCCGATCGATAAGCACACTATTTTAAAGGAGTGCACACGCCATTTAGTTTCCGCACTATAGACCATGTGGTATTGAGTCCTAGTCATCAGCTTTACAAACTTCTTTTAGTAAAATATTTACTCTCTCACTTCATAAACTATTAATAATTTGCACACTTTAATAATACACCTAAGGATTTGTTCAATACTTTACAAATAACTTAATCATCTTACAGTTTTTATCAAAAATTATTCACTACATTTCTAAATTATGACGTCATTCCGTGGTTTCCATTGATGTATATAGTATGTATGGATATGTATGTTGTATGGTATGTTTGTATGTATGTATGATCAGTAATTCTTTCATATCTTTCATAAAATTCTTTTTTTAAAACCATACCCTCGTATGATATGTATTGTAATGTTGTTATGATATGTATGTATGTGAGATAAATTAGTATGTATGGATAAATGTATGTGTGTGTGGTGTGTGCGCAACCTCATCAAAAACAAACAACACAACAAAAATTTGTTACACAAAACTGTGGTACAAATGAACGAATGTCGAAATAATACTACGTGTACGCTGTAAAAAGGTGTGGCTTATAAAACTTTCCTAGACCCCCCCCTCCGGGTTTTAGATCAATTACATACTAGTCAAATGCATCACAAAGATAACAATTATTAGATATAGGAAAAATACCATAAGTGTAATTCGTTAAAATTACTGTTTAATCTGATGCTTTTTATTTTAGGAAAAAATTTTTTTTACTTTAATAGCTTCTTAAGAGAGTTTGCAAATTTTTACTGGTTTAACTCATAAAACAGAATTCTTAAATTATCAAACTCATTAGGTTAAATGCAATAGACTTAATGAAAATTATTAATGTGGCTAATATATTAAATTATAAATAATCTAAGATATCCAACAAAATGTAGATACAAAATAAGAAGCAAACTCAGCTTTTCAGATGAAAGTTTAACTTCTTATTGACGCTGTGGATATGTTTACCAGCTTAGTTAAACATACTTTCATTGAAAGACCTAGTTGGAAGAGGATCATGGGAAATTTACTGCAAGTTCTGAAGCAATACCATGCTCTTTAAGACCTCAAATAATGTAAGATGCTTGGTGTTAATATTCTTGCAACTAAATAAGCGTAGGTATGCTTTTAATGCATTATCACATTAGCAAGATTTGCTATTGCAAAATTTTAAATTTAAATTGAAAGCTGGGGCTAATAAACAAGAAGATTGCTCCGACTAGCTTGTTATTAACGTCTTCGGCCAAATTCATGACCAGAAGAAGTTATTGCAATAATTTATTAATACTTTATAATATAATAATTATATATATAAATAATATATATAATATATATATAATCATATATTTATATATATAAATATATTAATATTCATTATATTATATAAAAAATAAATATGCGATATTTCCTATAACTTATAACCTTTTAAAAAAAATTTGTGTGAAAAAATACATAAGTTTACATATTATTATAATTATATCTGGATTAAATATATCATACAAGTATATATATGTAATGTATAATATAATAATAAATAATACAAATAATAATAATTTTAATATTATTATATATAATCATATAAATATATTTAATATATAATATATATATAATAATAATATATAATATAAATATAATAATTATAAATATATATAATATATTATATATAATAATAATATAAAATAACATATCTTAAAGCAAGTATTGTTAGATATGCTTAAAATGTTTTTGATCTTTAATTTTATAATTTAGATATGCAGAAAGAGTTTCAAAGTATTGAAAAAAGAAATACTGTAGAATTCGTGCACTTGATTAACGATATAGACTCTCTTGGATATAAGAATGACCACTTTTTTTAAAAGTGGCACCTGGATTTAAATTGGCACTCTGATACTAAGAAACTGACACTCTTGATTTAGAGAATGACTCTGGATTTAAGAAGTGGTACACTTTTAATTTAGAAATGAAACGGATTTAGAATTACTCATATTGAATTTAGAAATGACTAACTGAAAAGAATTTAGAAGTGGATATACTTTAGTTATAGAAAAAAGTGGACCTATTGATTAAGAAATGACACTCCTTGATTTAGAATATAACATTCTTTAATTTATAAATGACTCTCTTGGATTTAGAAGTGGTACACTTTAATTTAGAAGTGGCCACTTGGATTTAGAAATGTCACTCTTTGATTTAGAAATGAGATTCTTTAATTTAGAAATGACTCTCTTGGATTTAAAAGTGGCACGCTTTAATTTAGAAGTCCACTTGGATTTAGAAATGGCACTCTTTGATTTAGAAATGTCTTTCTTGGGTTTAGAAGTGGCACACTTTAATTTAGAAGTTGCACTTGGATTTAGAATTAGCACAATTTGATTTAGAAATGACTCTCTTGGATTTAGAAGTGGCACACTTTAATTTAGAAGTTGCACTTGGATTAGAATTAGAAATTTGATTAGAAATGGATCTTCGGATTTAGAGTGGGACCATTTGATTTAGAAGTTGCAACTTTGATTAGAATTAGCACAACGTGATTTAAGAAATACTTCTTGGATTTAGAATGGCCATTTAATTTAGAAGTTGCACTGGAATATATAAATTAGAAATTATGATTTAGAAATTGACTCTCTGGATTTAGAAGTGGCACATTTAATTTAAGAGTTGCACTTGGATTTAGAATTAGCACAATTTGATTTAGAAATGACTCTCTTGGATTTAGAAGTGGCACACTTTTATTTAGAAGTTACGCTTGG
>JABUQX010114770.1:20000-28259 GCA_015478945.1 Trachelipus rathkii
ATAGTAGCATTATTGTTTTATTTAAATGCATATTTAGAAAATATATTTTAACGACTTATAACTGAATTGCGTTTTACAACTTACATAATAACCGACTTGAACCAACATCATGCCTTGCAACATAGGTTTATTTTCGATTTTTCTAGAGTGGGTCGTAAGACTTATATATTATGCCCTTAAACTTCATATTCAATTTTTTGAAGTAAGGCCTTTTTTGCTTGGAGTATGAATTACTGACCTCTGTTTTTCATGGAACATTATCTTATAAGAATCATAAAGTATTTAAGAATTAAAAAAATAATTTAAATTAAAGTTGTCAAGCTACACCGAAAATCGTGTGGATTGGTGAGCTGATTGTTTCACAATACCTACATTTGTAGATACATAGAATGAAGATATGAGTCAAGCAGCTTATATATATATATATATATATATACTGATTATATAATAAATATATATTATATATATTATATAATATAATATTATTAATATATATACTATTATATATAAGTATTATTATATATATATATATATATTTTATTATTAGAATGTTCGTTCGATACGGAAAAATTTTGGAGGAAGGAATACCACATCGTTGTATAGACTATAGAGTAGGGTTAGATAAAAAGATGACCTAAGAGATTACATTTTCAGGAGTAAATTGCCACAGATCAGACAAGACGAATAGGAGGACGAAAATTAGATTTAAGCAGTTTTAGAGATGTTTATTTTGTAAATGACAGAAAATTTGTCAGTAGAGCTTACAAAGCCACGTACTTACGGCCATCGTGATAATATCTGCAATGGATTACAATAATTAAAATTTGCAGAATGGTAGAGAATGAGTTTAATGTTGTGTAAGTTAATGTTCTATCTTCAAATGGCATGGAACAATTACGATGTATAATAAGATTTGTAAGCGAAAAATTTTAGTTCAACAGCGATGGAATGGATTGATCATCTATAAGGACAAGGCCTTTACTTATGGTCAGATATAAGATATTACCATATACAAGTATTAATATGGTAGAGAGATATGTGTAAGAGGTGGATCGTTTGAAAAAAGTACTATAATAAATGCAGTAATTTGTGATCAGAAGCTACGAATAGGAGGGTAAATGAAGTCATATTCGAGAAGGGATAGTTTTATGAAAGGATAAGTAAATGTGTTTTATGAATTGGTCTTATCAACGGTTCACGGAAACTCAGTCCAAAAAATCACAACACACCCGACACACAACTAAAGAAAATATTCAAAAACTAAAAAAGAGTTCTCAAACTAAGTTTCAGATTTCGTCGTAATTTTTTTTTGTTTTATCTAATAATTTATATTATAATTGATAATTAATATATATATATATATATATTATTATATAATATATTATTATATAATATATTATTATATATTATATATATATTATATATTATATTATATATATATAATATAATATAAATTGGGTTGACCAAATTGTCGATATTAAATTAACCTCCATGCAATTGGCTTGAATTATAATTTGATGTTATATAGTTCGAAAATTAATATAATTTATTTTTTTCTAATTAATTTATTTTAGTATTTTTTCTAAATTTGTATTAAGATTATTCAAAGGAAAAAAATTTCTGTTGAAAATTTGGGATTGATATATTAATGTTTTGTATCAATTTGATAAAAAAATTTCTAATAATTTATATATATATATACTATATACTATATATTATATATACTATATATTATTTATATTATATATATATATATATATAATATTATATATTATATTATATATTTATATCTGATATATATATTATATGTTGTATATTATAGGCCCTCTCGAGAGAATTGCGATTCCTCAGGAAGCTATAATATTATCCAAATATATATTATATGGTATTATATATATATGATATATAATATATATTATATATTATATTATATATATATATATATATATATATATATATATATATTATATATATATGATAATATATATATATATATATATATATATATATATTAGAAATGAAAGTCAAAATCCCAAAGTTGTAAACTACATAGTAATTTTGAGTTAGAGCGATTTAAGGGATAAAATATTTTTATCCATCTCACTATTTTTTTTTAATCATTTTTGTAAATTCAGCACTAAAATTGTTAATTGTTTATATTAGTTTTGAAAAATAATAATTCTTCTTTTTACTATATTTAAACCGGTCTTTAAAAGTAGCAATTTGTTTAGTAAAAAATTTTCATTTATTTTTCTTTTTCCATGTGATTTAAGGGCGAAAATCGTCTTAGAAATTGAACATATACCATTTGCGATTCACGAATTATTATTATTAGTGCACACATTGAAACTAATTGTACCAAAAATTGTGCTTATGACTTTGAACTTCTAGCTTGTTAATTATATATAGTATAATAATATAGTATAATAATATATATATATTATATATAGTATATATATATATTATATAGTTATATATTTATATATATATATTATATTATATAATGTATATATATATTTATGATATATATATATTATATTTTATGATATTATTTATATGTCTTTAATATAATATATATATTATTTATATATATTATATTTAGTTTATATATTTATATATATTATATATTATATATATATATTATATATATATATATTTTTCAGTAATATTGATGTCCAAAGTAAGTGTACTGATGTCGTATTTCATTATGTATTTGACTTGACTGAAATTCAGTTTATCTTTCGAAGTATATAGAGATATAGCTAGGTTACAGCGGTTCCAAGGTATTCTTCCACTGTTCATAGCAGTACCGAAGTATTTTCCTGAGTGTATGTTAGTTACGTGTTAAGTTTTTTTATCTTTATCGGCAAATGATGATCTTCACTTTATTTTCAACGGTAGGGAATGAGGTGGAAATTCATTTCGGCTAGTCAGGGTTGTACGAGTGTGGAGAGTTTGAATGTTTTTTCTTCGCAGAAATTCTATAATTGGACGCAGTGTTGAGATGGCGTCAATTGTCGTGGTGGCAGCATCGTTGCATGTCTGTTTGATTCGCTAAGTGTTTCGAAGTCGTTCAAAGACATTCTTTGTAAAGACGTGATTAACTGTATGTCCCTGAAGGTATTCTTGTGCAAATAACCAGGTGTCGAAATAAAAGCAATAATCGTGTTTTCACTTGGACTTGCTCTACGTGCCTTTCTTCGACGAGAAGAATTTTTTGAGGTTCAACGCACTATTGCAGTCTGGTTTGCAGGATCGTACTCAGAACGCATGATTCATCGCTGTAATATTTATCAAAATTGTGCTCATGTGTGAAGTCTTTGGTGTCTTGACATTTGCTTTTTGCGCACTAGTTTTGACAATTTTTCGCATGTGCAATGTTCGTTAAAATTCTATGATGCATTTTTTCCTACCAGTTTCTTCTGCATACTCTTAACTGGAACGGCGGTTGCTTCTATGTGAGAGCTCTAACACATTTCCAACATTTCCATGTATTGTTTGTGAGAGTGGGTCTTCCAACGAGGTCTCTTACATTTTTCCGGCCCTCTTTGAAGCCTTTGTGCACTTAAAAATAGTTGATAAGTGGCTCCGATGAAGCTTCGTTTAAAGAATGTCTATGTGTGAGCTTGTTACTTTCACAAGATATTGGTAGGTACGGCTGTTGAATAATTTTCCTGCATCGCAAAAACGTAAGAAGATAGAAAATAGCCCATACAAAAGATGTATGCATAAAAGTAAAGAGCGTTGAACAGCCTATAAAAAGTTAGTGCAAGACTAATTTATACCGTAAACTGGTCAAGTGTTAGATGGCAATGTTAGGGGGCGTGGTTAGTGTGGAATTGGATAAGATAGGCAATGACGCATTAGAGGTTGTGTGTGTGCAGAAGTTAATGGGAGATAAGAATACATTGAATGGTTTGGTGTTCGGAAAGGATGTGATTGATAAGGTTGTCTAGTGTATGAAATGTGGTGAGTGTGCTGGGATCGACAGGTAAACCGGAGAAAAAATGGATCGAGTCAGTAAAGGAATACCTGAAGGAGAGGCATCGAGTTTGGGAGATGGCGAGAGAAAGGTGCACTAATCAGGAGTGAATGGTAGGTTTGGTGAGGGTTGGTTGTGGCTTGCTTTCCGTTATGACCATTGAGAATACAAGTGAGGCTCTGTTGCAGTCTCGTGACTCAGGTGGGTTTTTCTGATAGTGAGTCTATTGGGGTTGTAAAGGGACAGTAAAGAGTTTTGTTTTTGACTTGGGTATGTTTCTTCTACTATTTTCTTCTCGGTGTATAGTGCGCACTCACA
Source organism: Trachelipus rathkii (assembly GCA_015478945.1). Taxonomy (NCBI): domain Eukaryota; kingdom Metazoa; phylum Arthropoda; class Malacostraca; order Isopoda; family Trachelipodidae; genus Trachelipus; species Trachelipus rathkii. The sequence goes on from JABUQX010114770.1 coordinate 24,301, forward strand.
CCATCTGGAGAGAGGAGTGGCATTATGATATATATTATATAATTGTAATTATATATTATATTATATTATATATATATTATATATATATTATATATATTATATTATTATATATATATATATTATATATATATCTTAATATATATATTATTATAGAGAGAGAGAGAGAGAGAGAGAGAGAGCTTTATCTTTTTATTGTAATGTTCCTTTCTAGAATGTCATTGTATTTTCGAAATAGATTACAGATTTCTAGAAAAGAGAGGATTCTCTTCTCTAAACCTTACTTTTGGGTTTATGAAATGTGTGCCATTTGACATTTTCATAGAATAGGAATTGTCTAGTTTAAAATTAAAGGAGGATTTTTTTAATTAAATTTTTCATTTTTATATAAATAAACTAGATTGTCTTCTTAGTAATTAGTTATTTTTTTATATCGTATGTGTGTCTTGCTAATATTTTAAGGATCTGTGTTAGAGTTGAATTTATATAGTAAATTTGTTTTTACGATTATTCGAGGTGAATTATTGAGTATATAATTTTTGCCTATTTTAAATTTTGAGATTATTTTGTATTATGTTAGTATTGTTAGTATTATTATTATTATTATTATTATTTTATTATTAATTATTATTATTATTGGATTATTATTTATTATATATATATATATATATTATATATTATATATATTAATATATATATATATAGTATATATATTATAATATATATATATATCTATACTGTGTGTCGGTGTGTGTGTGTGTGTGTGTGTGTGTGTGTGTGGGTGCGTGTGAATGGGCCGCGTCGTGTTCTGTGTGGTAGGTCATTTGTTAGTGGAATATAATTTCCTGCAGTTTATTAGGACGTATTATTTAAAGTCTTGATCAATCTTGTAGTCTGTTTCATTTCGATAGAAACTTTTATTTGATATATATATATATATATATATTTATATATTTATATTATATTATATATATATATAATATATATATATATATATTATATATATATATATTATACGTATATATAATATATATATTTATATATATATTTATATATATCTTATTAATAATATATATATATATATTAATATATATATCTATATTATATATAAATATATATATATATATTATAATATATATATATATATATATATATTAGTATTATTATATATATATATATCATATATATATATATTATATATATATATATATTATATATTCTATATATATATTATCGTTTATATATATTTTATTATATATATATTATAATATATTATATTATATAATATATATCTATTATTATATATATTATTTAATATTATATATATATATACACAGTAATTATATATATAATATATATATATATATATTATATATTTATATATATATATATATTATATATATATATATATATTATTAATATATATTATATAATATATATATATATATATATTTATATTATTATATGGATATAGTGACTGAAAGTTTGTTTTTTATCTAGGTCACTGGCACTTTGAAATCTATGTCAATGTCTTTTCCTAATTGTTTATCTAATAACAGAAGGGTTCAAAGAGGTTCGTGTCATATAAATTAAAATATTTGTTTTAATTGTCCGTGTTGACAGCGATTGAAATCATTAAGGTTTTCTTATCTCTTGAAATATGGCTTAATAAGCTCTTGAATAGGACAAATCTTCATATATTTTTTGAAAGCTTGAAAAGTCGGGATAGTAAATATTGTATGATTTCAAACGCTTGAAGCCGTAGGAGGGTGACTTTGTATGTTCAAACGGTTTGACGAATGAGGGAAGAGAAGATATTGTCTTCGAATGAAAGTTTTCACATACTGAACATAAGCTTTGTTGCATCGAATCGATCCAATAAAATTATATATTAAAATTTTCCATCAAACTTAATTAGCTGAACTAGTTTGCATTGGAAGTCTTTTAATAAATTAAGTTCGTCATGCGATTTTTATGTGGTAAAATTGTATTGAGAACGTTGATTTTTTACTTGCTTATTTTTATTAATACATATATTATTATTAATTAAGTAGAGAGAGAGAGAGAGAGGAGGAGAGAGAGAGAGAGAGAGGAGCGAGAGAGAGAGAAGAGAGAGAGAGAAAGAGAGAAACTTATTTTTTGTAGTTAATATTTGTGTTTAATCTTTTTCTTTTTTATATTTCACTTGCAAATATTTTAAAATATTTGTTTATTTTTGGTTGCTTACTTGCTTGATTCGATTGATGTTATTGTTTACGAGTTAAAATATATATATAAAAATAATATATGTATAAATATAATAATAATAATAAATAATATATAATAATTAATAATATATATAAAATGAATAATAATAATAATATAAATTATTTCAATTTATCTTTATTTAGTCAAGCACAGGTCGTATTTTACATTTTTGAAAATATTAAAAGAAGAAGGACTTAGTCAATATCAATTTTTTTTAATTTGCCACCGATCAAGGGCATTGCCCTATTCTGGAAGGGGAACTATCCTAGGAAGGTATTTACACACTATTCGTCAAAACTTGAGAGTCTGTCTGACTTCTGATGGATAGTAGGAAGTTAGTTTCGCGTTCTGCGCCAGCGAAGGGAGTGAACGGCGCGTACTGTTTCGACAGGCCGAGATTAGGCTTCATCGCACAAATTTTTCAGGGTTTGTCACTTCGTGAGGGCTAGGATTCACATTAGCAAAATAAGCATGTGGTTAAAAGCATCAAGGGAAGGGGCACAAAGAATTTGAATTAAATTAGTTTTTTTTTTTTGCATTGTTTACTTTTTTTGTTTGAAAATTATAACATGGTTTGAATAAGGATTTAGCTTGTTTTGTTGGATGATTTAGTATGGATCATTCAGTTGAGTCAGTTGAGTGCACTTCACGAATGTATTTGAAGAATGAGCAGCTGCAGGAAATGCTATCAAGATGTGGTAAAGCAGCTCAACTCGCAACGTATCAGAATAGGTACCCAATGACGAGATGCATAGAAGTATATCTGAAATACGATGAGGGATAATTTCGTGTCGAACTTTTACACTATTGTTTTGAACAATATGAAACTGAGATGACAAGAAGAGAAAGATGATTACAAAGAAATAGGCCGAGGGTTTTTTTTCAAGTGTGTGCACATATGCCACTTTTATGTTTGAAACTTGAAAGGTATTCTCAGTATGATAAAAGCTTAATTGATGCTACTTACTCCAGAGGTTTCAACACTATTTTTCACAGAGATTCAGCAGTTACTTGTATGTGCGCATAAGTTCGTGCAGCAATAATTAGAACAGATTCTGTCATCTATTTTTAAATGATTGGTAGAGAACAATATTGAGTGAGCCTTTCCAAATATAGATATTGGCTTTCGTATATTTAACATTATTAGTGACAAATTGTTCAGGTGAGCGTTCATTTTCAGAACAACAATGCAACAAGACAGGCTGGATGCCTTATCTCTACTACTAAGTACAGAAGCAGATGTGTTACATAAGATTAATTTTGAGGATCTGATCAAAAACTTTTCAATTAAAAAATGTAGGAAAAACTTTTCAACTATAAATAAAGTTGAAGTATACAAAAATAAACATTCTTTTCAATCTTTCAAAAAATTTTGTTTAATTTCGAAAAAAAAAAACATTTTATTTTATGGTTTATTATTGTTTATATTTTGAATTACATGTATGTGAGGCACCAAAATCTTATAAAATTGCTTAAAGGCCTCTATGGGTCTTAATCCGGCCCAGCTTCGTCCGGTAAGTATTTAAACAATCCTTGCACGGATGCCGCCATCAACGGCCGTGTATTTACTTGTATGAGCATTGTTACCTGCTAACAGTGAAAAGATGAGACTCTTTCGAAGGACGATTTGCACAGGCTCTTCTCAAAATAGTTTTGCAACTTAAATTGTTCAGAAGAGCACTGTCCATTGCAATAGTGATGGAATAAGGAAAGTG
>JABUQX010114771.1:0-22500 GCA_015478945.1 Trachelipus rathkii
GGAGAGATCTGTGGATTGGGTATAGAGAGTTGTTAGTATACAAGTGACTGAGGTGGGTTTACTTTCATTATTTTATATTATTTGTTTTTATTTCTGTCCTCCTATTGTAAAAAGTAAGGCCCTGCCCTGATTAGTGTGGTGCATCTAGTGTAAATAATATATTATATATATATATAATATATATATATAATTAATATATATATATATATATATATATATATATAATATATATATAAATTATTATATTAAATAAATTATAATAATATATATATATAAATTAATAATAATAAATAATATAAATATATATATTAAAAAATATATAAAAATATATATATATAAAATAATATAATTACTTTGATTTCCAAGAATCTTTGATTTTCTCAAAAGCAATTAAATATTTATAAAATAAAATAAAATGTTGAGGATTATTCATGAACAAAACGTTTAACCTATAATATAAAAATGGAACTTTCGAAATAAAAGAAAATCGCGATTATTATATTATTTTATTATTATTTCATAATTAATTATATTATATTAATATTAATTTTTAATTAATAATTATAATTATTATATTATTAATAATATTATTAATTTATATATATTATTATATAAATATTATTATTGTTGGCCTGTGTAATATGTATAATTTATTAATTAGTAATTTTATAAATTGTTATAAATTAATTAATTAATTATTATTATTATTATTATAATTATAATTAATTATGATTATTATATTTTTATTTATATTATTAAAAAATTATTATTAATATTTAATTAATTATTATTATTAATTATATTATTATTATTAAATATTATTATTATTTAATATATATTAATTATATTATAATTATAAAATTTTAATAAAAAAAATAATTATATATATAAATATATATATGTTATATGTAATATATTATTATTAATATATTATATATATAATTATTAATTATTATATTATTATTTTATTTATTATTATTATTCTTATTTATTATTATTTTATTATTTATTATTATTTTATTATTTTTATTATGTATTATATTTTTATAATTTTTTCAATCTTTTATTATTATTATTTATTAGAAAAGAATTTTTTTAAATATATTATATTATATTATTATTATTATTATTCTTATTATTATTAATTATTTTATTTTAATTATTAATTATTATTATATTTTATATTATTATTTTATTATTATTATATATTTATATTTTATTATTATTATTATTTATTATTATTATTATTATTATTATTATTATTATTATTATTATTATTATGTTTGAGATTTTAAGACTTTAGTTCATTGATTAATTGGTCTAACCCTTTCCACTCATCTCCGCCTTTTTTTTAAGGATATTCTAGAATAGATAGACAACTGCTTTCTGAACTTTTATAATAGATTTCGCTGGCACTTCAGGGTATCAATAAGAGACGAGTTCTAGACTAATTTAAAAAATGATGAAACAAAATAAATGTATTTTAAATATAAAAATATGAATGTGAAGTAAAATTAAGTTTTATACTAAGTTAAATCTAAATCCTAAAGTAATGAATTATATCAATAAGAGATTCTATGTAGCCAACTAAAAAATGTTCAAAAAATTTTCCATTTCATTTTACTTGATGTTGATAATTGGCTTGTGCTTTTTTATTAAGAAAAATATTATATTATAAAATAAAAAAAAATATTAAAAATATATTATTATTATTATTATTATTATTATTATTATTATTATTATTATTATTATATTAATTATTATTATTATTATATTATTATTTTATTATTATATATTATTATTATTATTATTGATTATTATTATTATTATATTTTTTATTATTTTATTATTATTTTTATTATTAATATTATAATTATTATTCTTATTATTATTATTATTTTTATATTATTATTATTATTATTATTAAAAATTTATTATTATTATTATTATTATTATTATTATTATTATTATTATTATTATTATTATTATTATTATTATTATTATTATTATTATTGTTATTATTTTAGTTTCAGCGCTTGCCACCAAAAATCAGAAATTCCATTTTTAATTTTTATTGTTATCAATATATAGACTATCTCTGGATGCGATTTTTGAGTTTACTAGTTTGTATGACTGATGAATGCAGGAAAATTGCTGTTATTGGTGACATAAATATAAACCTCATCAAAAGCTAAACTACGCTTCTTATGACGTATTTATTGAGGCGTTTTTGTCGAGATCATTCTTGCCTTATATCAAGAGTCCTACTCGATATTCCTTGGAGAATCCGATCACTAAGTATTCTATATTGACCGGCTGACTGTCGAATGCAGGAGGACTATTGTTATAGGTGACAAATATATCATAAATCCAATAAACTTGCCTTCTTATGATGTATTATTTATCGACGAGTTTTGTAAAGATCATTTTTATCTTATATTAATGGTCCTACAAGATATTCTTTGGAGAACCCGATCACTAAGTATTCGATTCTTGACCAGGTTTGGTGTAATTTTGAAGATGTTAATCTCTGAAGCTGCCGTTGAATAATGAGATATGATCATTTCCTCCATTGTTGTAAGTTCTGATTTTTGTCTGTTCATAGGTTAAGTCCTAGTGAGTTCGTTTTAGAGTTGTAAACTTTAAAGCCGGCCTTTTAATTATTGATTAGATCCAACTATCCTATCTCTATATATCTGGGGTGTTCACTTTTGGTTGAGGATCTTACTCGGATTTTTTTGTAATGTATAATCCGTTTCATTTACTTTAAATAGAGAAGTTATTAAACTGACCCTGGATATATAGTGATCTTGGCATTTTTGTATTGTGAAGGAAGGCTAATTTATTTAATATATTTAAACCGGGATTAATTGCTGGGATTCACTATATAAATTACTGTAATATTTAGGTTATGCTGTAAGTAACACTAAACTGGTGCATCGACGCAAATATGGAATAAATTGTCGATGGATTAATGATCTAATACTGGAAGTATTTAGCGGATCAATATCTTGTATTCATTAATACCATTAATTTTTATGTTTCATTCCAGTATTGTTGTTAAAAAAAGCATATAATTGCTTATATATTAAGCCAGCGTGTTTCTATAATTTTATGTATTGATTATGTTTTTTTTTTTTTTTTTTTTTTTTTTTTTGCTAAATAAATAAATAAATAGATAAATAAATTTGAATAATTTAGTTCTGTTTACCTGTAAATTGAATTCATCTACTTTAAATTTTAAATTTACCAAGCTGTAAATTTACTATAAACAAAAACAAAATTACTTTGAAAGATAAATTTTATAATGTTTAATTTCAGTTGCAAAATTTGCAAGTTACAAAAGATAAATTTATATTATGTCGAAGCCATTTAGTTGTAAAAGTTTAAAAATTGAAAAAATATAAATTGAAAAATTATAAACGGTAAAAAATGTTTGATTAGTTTTATTATTATTATTATTAATTATTATTATTATATTATTTATTATTATTATTATTATTATTTTATTATTATTATTATTATTATTAATTATTATTATTATTATTATTATTATTATTATTTTATTATTAATATATTATTTATTAGAAATTCAACATCAGTCTTTGATTTTATAAAAGTTTTTGCACATTTATTTTGTAAATTATTTTCAAAGATTATTTTAAGGAAATTATATTATTATTATTATTATTATTATTATTATTATATTATATTATTATTATTAGTAGTGTAGTAGTAGTAGTAGTAGTAGTAGTAGTAGTAGTAGTAGTAGTAGTAGTATTCATTATTTTATTATTATTATTTTATTATTATTATTATTATTATTATTATTATTTTATTATTATTATTATTATTATTATTATTATTATTATTATTATTATTATTATTATTATTATTATTATTATTATTATTATTATTATTATTATTTATTATTATTATTATTATTATTATTATTATTATTATTATTATTATTGTTCTTAATTATTTTCATTAAAATTCTTTTTCTTATTATTATTATATTATTATTATTATTATTATTATATTATTATTATTATTATTATTTTCTTTTTTTTTAATAAAAAAGTATATTTATCTGAAACATTAAAGAGATTTTCAAAATTTTTGTATCAAAGTAACCAAACATCGTTTTTTTGTTTTGTTTTTTTTTTGTTTTTTTTTTAGTTCAAACGTCACGGGCATAGCCCTATTCAAAGAGGGGAACTTCTCTAGGTAATTAATACCTAGGATCCGGACGAGGAATCGAACCCTGGTCCATATTCGTGACTCAATCACGCTACATTCAGCAATGGTGGAACGGCAATGTACAAAATTCAGCCGATATTGTTTTGCCGATTCCGGCTCCGGCTCCGGCTCCGGCTCCGGCTCCTGCTCCTGCTCCGTCTCCGGCACAGCTACTTTAAAGTTATCCGGCTGCAAGATCGACTCCGCCCCTTAATACCTTTATATTGTAGTTAAAAAAATATTTTTGGGGGTTCTGGCTCCACCCCCAAAAATTTTGTAAATGCTCTGGCTCTTCCTAAATTAGTTATCCTTTTGCAATTTGGCCGGACTCTGACACGTCTCTGTCCGACCTTGTACCCCGACCCCCGACCGCGACCCCGACCCGGGCCCCGGCCCGGCTCCGGCTCGGCTCTGGTATCACCGGCTCCGGTCGGTTCGGGTTATCACCTACTATATACCTATTTTATACCCTACGGCTTTTTTCCGTTTATTATTATCAACAATATTATTATTATTATTACTTACCCGCAGCACATTTTGATAAACTAGATTACTAGATTTACATTTATTTATCTAAATATAAATGTATATTATAATTATCCAAATTTAATGAGCTTTCTCAATAGGTATAATATATATATACTATAAATTCATACGAACCTAATTCAACCTAAATGTTAAACACTACTATAATTTATAGAATTATATATAACTCTCACATTAATAATATATAATTTTATATAAATAAAATAATATATTTATATAAATATAATTTTATTAATATATATATATAATATTTAAATTTTAGATTTTAGAAAAAATTATATTATATTATAGGAAAATATAAATTTTAATATTAATTATTTATTGTACTAAATTAATATTAATATATATTATATTATATATATATATATATACAATATATTATTATATATATATATAAAACTATATTATCTTATTAGATATTATCTATTATTATGTCTTATAATCTTATTTTATTTAATATATATAATCTAATATAATAATATTAAGTCTAATTCTCTCTAATTATATAAATATAGATTAAGATTATATTAATATACTTTATAAGACTATCTATAATATATATATTCATAATATTAATTTTATATAACATTATATATTAATATTATAATATACTTATATTATAATATATATTACTTAATAATAATAATATATATATATATATATATATATATATTGAGTAAGTCATCTAGAAGAGCCACTAAATCCATATCTCAATAATTAATCATAAACAAGATTAACCGGAATAAAAGGATTAACTATATGCTATGAGAGGAAAATCTGGAAATTTTATATACGTGAGAAACTGTAAAAAAAATACATAAAAGATAAATATATAAATATAAAATAAATTACATATATCTCTAGAAATCATACAATAAGAACAGGAGATGAGAATATTAACATATTTGTGAATCCTTGTAATTTTAGTTAGGGATATGTAATTAAAAATAAAATAAATAAAATAATAAAAAATTAAACAAAATTTGAGGCTCTTTTTTTTATTTCGAGGAGGGGTATAGTATATAGGAGAGGAGTGCTGGGTATAAATATATGTATCATAATTATATAGTATAATATATTTAATTTGTATAAAGGTATTCGTGACATGTAGTATCACGTGATAGGGTGTAGAATGTCCACGCCATCCTAGGTGATATAACTAAGGTACAGTAGTGAGAGTATAAATCACTAGGTTATATAGTACATATAGAGGGTATATATAGCCATATATAACATCTATAGTATTATATATTATATCTTCATACTAAATACTGTGATAGTAATAGGGGCTGAGGGTGAGTAGCGGAAGAACCCATATATTAATATACCATATAGTACATATATATTAGCATCTACTCACCGATATAACTAACTTTCATACTTATAATGACAAGCTAGTGAGTAGTGAGGTGAGATAGTATTATATTCCTAGTATATATCTATATATAAGTATAAGCACCTACTCACTTACTATATATCACTACTAACTCGGTACGGGGGGGTGAGTTATGAATTAAAGTCTTCACTTATATACCTATATTCTATGTTAAGTTCCTCACTCACTATTACGGCCACAGGCCGTAAGATGAGCCTATATACTTATACGATTGACCACCCATATATTACTATATAGGTGCGGTACTACATAACATACATACATCTGACTTAGGCGGTATATCTCTATTATCAGTTCATCCTCACCATAATATACACACACATACAGTGACATACACATTTACAAACATATTATAGCATAGTCATTATATTTTTCATTTTACACTTATTACCACGATACAGTCACTATACTACACACATTAACCATATAAATGACATGACTATAGTTATCTCATATAGCGATTTTCTAAATATATACACATACTTCCTCATATATAACATACATATATACATAATATATACATACATATATACATCATATACTTACATACATAATATACACATAACCATTTATATACAACCACTTCCTATCATATATTTACACATATCCACTACAATTTATTATTATAATATATTATTTAGAACTATCATTCCCCTTAACAACTTCACATTTATATTCATTACCATATATAGGCTCAATACATACATATATACATACTAACATACATACATAGATACAATACATCACTAACTACTAATTATCCTTTACATTATTCCGAGTCTGATCGACTACTATTGAGCATACATAGTAAATTACTATGAGCAGTTTATTTCTATACATATTCATTTTTTACTATATTCCATACATTACATTTTTATTAACACTCACTACTCATTCAGCCACCTACATACATTCACAATACATACATAAACTTCATACATACCAAGTAACTCATACATACATATCATAATCCTAATACATAATCAAAATCATACATACTTGTACCATTTACTATACTACCATTTACATTCACATCCGGTACATAAGCTACTCATTGTCATACAGTTATCTTAATGAGCATACATGACTTCTATATATACCATACATACATACATACATTGACATTTTATTCACATGACCATTGAGAGTGACAAATCACATCTCATTACACATACATTAACATACACATATACATACATACAACATATACATTACATTACCATACATACTAATACAACAATACATACAAATACATACAATATCATACATACATACATACATACATACATTACATACATATACATCATACATATAACATACATACATACATATCATACATACATACATACATAATAATACATACATAACATATCATAACATATATCAACATATAATATACATACATACATACATTACATACATACATACAATACATACATACATACATACATACATACATACATACATACATACATACATACATACATACATACATACATACATATTACATACCTACCTACATACATACATACATACATTACATTACATACATACATACATCATACTATAACATACATACATACATACATACATTACATACATTACATATAATAATAATAATATACATACATACATTATCATATCATACATACAGTATCATACTATTGTAGCATTACGAGTTAGTGATGTTACAGTTATCATTATCATACATTATCGTGTGTGTGTGCATATCGTATAGTAGATTTACATTGACATACAATACATTGAGCAGTGTGAGCAGTATAGCGAGCGATACATATGCTGATTACGATACCAGCGTACAGTACACTACAACTTGCTATTTGATCAGTGTAGTCATTACCATACATGTTGATCGACCGTTACGACGTTAGTACATAAATATAGTTAAGTTGAGTTACGTAGTGTTAGTATGTCAGTGTTGATATTGAATCTATATAATACATAATATTAATGTGTATATTTTTATTTAGTATTTATATATTTCTGCGCATTTCTTTATCACGCGTGATTTTATTTACTTGTTTTTGTATTAATTAATATATGATATCGTTTTAATAAAATAGAAATCGACGTAAGGAGTAATATATATAACTCACTTCCCATTTGTCAATTACTTTAATACTTATCGCCAGATATAATATATAATATATAAAAGTTAGTTTTGTTATTACATAGTAAGATTAACCCAATATTTTTTATTGTGAGTCACTATTATTACTATATATGTTCGATGTCCCGATATAATATTTCCACTCCGTAACTTTACTATTACAGCCACTAATCTTTATGTTATCGTTTGAGGTAAGCGCATATACATTTTATTAACTATTATCTGAATTCACTCACAATTACTTTATATTTTTTTTATTCATATCAAGCTAGAGACGATCCCTCCCTATTACAAATCTTTAATATTTATTCATTTTTATTAAAATTTTAATCCTATATTAATTATATTTATAATAATTATTTACCCTTATGCTATAGTAGATAGATTTGCAACACTGTCCTTCCCTCGTATCGTTCGTAAGATTTTACACTATAATATTATCTAAAATCTTTATTTTCTCTGCTTAGCGATATATATTTTAGTACATAAAATTAAAGGTACCAAAATATAACGACACGCTGACCGTCGTTAATATTTGGTACTAAATTTTTTCACATATAGCCTTTGTTTATAATTATATACTCACACTATGCATACTCACACATATTATTCTGGATGTCTGATAAATCCTGGAGTCATCATAATTAATATTACAGGATTTAAACCACCTATTCTAAAAATCAGTACATGTTTTATAATGGGAGTGTAGCATCTCAGAGTGAACAGTATTTAGGCCAGTTACCTCTATATAGAGAGTAATAAAGGAGACTTATACTATTCTGAAATGCAAAAAATCTTATTTTAGAAAAACCTTAAAACAATTAGTGAAAAAAAGTTTATACGGCTAACAAGTTACATCCAACTAGGTTAGTACGAATAGGGTTACTAGTATATCATAACTGATCCATAATTAAGGTAGTATATATATAGCTTTTACTTAGTATCGTCCGAATCTATATAGGTTAAATTTTGGCTTAGGACCCTCCTAGTACAGGTTATGAGGTAATACTGTAGACAGCGACCCACACATTTTGAGACCTGAATAATATTTCTAAGTATTTTAATAATTTATCCAAGTTCAGAATATGTTATAAGTTATTATTTAAGTAATATATGTGATTTAGTGGGTATCAGCTTCTGGCAAATTATATTCATCGTTCATATGCCAACTTTAAAAAATTTATATATTAAAAATACTTAACTTTTTATCTGAACTATAAATTTTTTTTTTCAACTTATGAAATTTTTCGGAATTCTCAACAATGTGTGGGTGGCTGTCTACAGTATTACCGGTTATGTAAGTTTTAAGTATACACAGAATACAATATAATAGCAATCAAATGAATATAAGGTAACATTCTTCCCTATATCCTTAAATATTCTCTTGTTGTTTGTTAATATCAAATCTATCATGCAATATATATGTAGTATACTGCTTTATTATCTCTTTTTAATTTTTATTTATTACATTTTTTATAATTATTTATTAATTATTATCATATGTATGATAAATTGCCCATATTAAGCAAAATATATTAAACCAGATCCCATATTAAAACTTACCACGGTCATATATATTTAATTAATATATTTTTATATTATTAATATATATTATTATATATATTATATATATATTTTATATTATATATATATATATACTATATAATATATATTATATATATATATATATATATATATATATATGGAGTAAATTCAGTAAATCCATATATAAATAAATATATAATATATTTATATATTATTATATAATTTATATTTATATCTATAATAAATATAATCTAGGAGAGATAGAGTAGGGAGGATGGTAGATGAGAAGAGGGAGGGAGAAGAGTGGGAGGAGGGCAGAAATATCTGGATGAAAAGATATGGATCCACGAAAAACTTTAAAAGTAAACAGGATTTGTCGAAGTCATTACCTACATTCGTCGCGATATATTTTAACGTTTATATATAACGGTTCATTTAAATTAATAAGGGGAGACTTCATAACTTAGATCCTTACCTATTAACTTTTTGAATAAGCAAAATCATAAATTTTTTCTACTCAAATAACAGTTTTTATTATTTTGATGGGTGAAAATGTTTTGCCCAATGGCGGCAATGAAAAATATCATCCCTCACTTCCTGAACATCTAATGTGTAATTATTTTTGAAAAATTTTTCTAAATAGTTTTTAGTAAAATTAATCATATAGAAATTTAATTTAGATGAGGTTGTCTTACTATAATTTCTAAATTCCATTTTACAAATTTATAGCATTCTACAGGTTTAGGATTACTAAAAAATGTTTATTATAAATTATGATAATCCTAATTTTTTTTCATATTCTCTAATACTAACCTTAATAGCCTATCATTCTTTATCGGTTATTATTTATATTACACTCAGTATACATAATAAATAAATATGGTAAGTCTGCAGGGGTGCCGAAGAACCTAGAATAGCGGAATACCGGAGACGGAGCTCTGGGTAATTAATTATTTTTTATTTTTTATCATGATATATATTTTTTAGAGATATAAGAAAAATAATTCTCTAGGCAAAAGATGTGTGAACAATTTTACATATTCAAATTAGTAATAAAACATCGAAATCCTTACAGTTACGGATCCGATCTACGAAGATCAGAAGCCCGGTAAATTGAAGTCGGAGTCACGGTAAGTATATATATGATTTATATTTTTTTTATAAAAATTAATTATTTTTTTATAAGTAAGTTCTATGCTGAATACACAATATTTAACAAAATATAGTTGCTCGAGAATAAACTTTATATATATCGGATCTACATGGAAGCATGTAAATAGCGGAGTTGGAGCTGGAAGTCACTGAAGCCGTGAGCCGGATTCTCAATCTTGGATATCGATTATTTTTTAATTTCTAATATATATAAAATATAATATTTTTATTATTATGAGTGAAAAATTTTAATCTCAGAAGACGTACTGTTTCTCATATTTAAATTATTTCTATATATAGTATAGATATATACTTTTAGTAACAGATCGGTATAAGTGTGACCTATGTTATTAGATTGATAGCCGGAGTTATTCCGTAAGAGCCTAGGGTATGATAATTTTTTTAGAGTTGAAAAATTTATATAAGTAGCTAGAAGGACGTACCTTAGAAACAATTATTTCAAATATAGTTATAGCATAATAAGGAAATCCCTTAGTAATCGGATTACTCATGTAAGATCGCAAGGCCGGAGGTAATCAGTAGTGGTAAGCCTGAAAGTCATGATAGTCGTTGCCTGAGTTAAGTTTGATTTTTTATCAGTATATATAATAAAAAATTTTAGGTGATAATATATATATATTTAAATTGCCAAATCATATGACAATAGTGCTTTTCAACGCTGAGATTATTTTTAGTCCTAAAAGCAGTATTTAAACAAATATTCTTAAAAATATAAAAAGATAGAAAATAAATGTCTTATATAACTCCTATCAGATAATGGTCATTTAACCATTCTCACGGATCCAGGTAAATGATTTTGGTTTAACTGTATCATGGGCTCATTGAGGGCAGTTTTTTAATTTTTGATTGTAAATATTATTTTAATTATTTATAATGATGATAAAATTAATTTTATTGATATTTGCCAGATTATTATCTGTATTTTGATATCATTGAAGTTTTCAAATAGATTGTCAAATCCTTAGTTATCGTAGATACCGGAGTCTGTAGACTCTAATTAGAGTTGAAAGTTATGGTAATGACTCATTAGAGATTCACTTATGGGATAGTTCAAATTAGGTAATTTAAAATTTTTTATTTTTAATTTAACTCTATTAATGAGAAATTTATTTTTAGTATATGTATAAAAATTTATATTTTGCCATTAGTGAGCAGTTTAGCACTTATAAAATCAAAATTTTATTTCATTGGCCAGATCTGAATTTTAATTTCGAATTGGTACCTGTTTCAAATTAATGTTATTCTTAAAATTTATTAACTATTTTAATAAAACTTTATTATTAACATTATTATTAATGTAAAATTACATGTGACATTAACATTATGTCTCTGAGATTATTAATGTTAGGTCCATATATTTTTCTTAAGTGCGTTTAGGAAATACGTGTTATTGCACTCATAAATATAAAATAATATAATATCATATATATATATATTTATATAATATATATATAATAAATTATACAAGAAAAATATTATAAATATTTATATACATTTTATAATGTATTATAATGTATATTAATATGCTAAAATATATAACTCTGTAAATCCTCTTATAATTATTATAATACTTATAATTCATAGTGAGTTATATGACGATATTGTATGATACGTTATTTAATACCTATAGTTATATTATTGTATATTTATATTTAATTATATTGTAATAATAATATATATATAATACATAGGCCTGTTTGGGGTTATTGGTGGATAAAACATATCTTAATAAAATTTCTGCTAATAATTAGTGGATATCTCTATCCTTATATTAGTTTGGAATCCAGTATTCATTTTTTCTGAAAAAATTATTTTTTTGAGCTCTATAATTTCATTATGAAAGTTAAGGGTCTTAAGCTTTTTTTAAGAAATTCTTTAGTGGCAAAGCTTCTGGCATAATTCCAGAAGCTTGCCCTAAAGAATTTTCTTAAAAAACTTAACTTTTCTGAAATTAGAAATTTTTTTTGAACTTTGGACATTTTTTTCTATAAAATATCGAACTGAATTCAACGTGAGATGTTTTCCTAATAGATATAGATACTGTATATATATATCATATTATATATATACTTACCTCTAGTATAATTATGGTTATATATATAATAAATAATATATATATAATACTTATAATATATAATTATATATCATATAATATTAATTAATTTGTTTTAGCTATATTCAACTCATAATATAAGGTCCCTTATACTACCTATTATATATAAATATGAAGTATATATATATTCAATACTATAATATATATATAATATATATAATATATTATATATTATTATAATATATATATATATTATATATATAATATATATATTTTATTATATATATATATATATATATATATATATATATTATAATATATATATGATATATTATTTTTTTACGTATTGTATATGTTTGTGAGTCTATACATATTATTTGGGTATTGTTATATATATAATTATATATATTTATATATATAATTTATATATATAAATATATATTATATATTATATTATATCTATATATATATTTATATATAACATATATTATAGTTGACTATGTTTAAGATCGGTATAAATATATAGAGTATTTGGATCCATTATATATATATTAAATATATATATATATACTATATTGTACCCTTTAATATAATGTAATATTAAATATTTTAACTGATATTATGGAGTTAAGTAGTATATTAGTCATTATGTAGTATAATATATTTATATCTAATTATATGTAATATCTATTATCTATATAGATTAGAAGTATTTATTTATCACGCAGTTTATTTATATATAAATTTTTAAAAGTACTTGGCCTATCATTTTTATTATACATTTAATCTTTTATCTGAAGATTATTCGTGCAATTATTTTAACAAGAAATTCTATAATACATGGCAATGTTTTTGATAACTAATATACTCTATTGTATATATATATATATATATAATCGCTGTTCTTTTTGAAGGATTCAATTCACTACTACAATCGCTTCAGGCAGCGAAATTATTGTTTAGGGATATCGTTTTTTGGAAATCATCTGTGTGTAATAACGTATATCACATAGGAAAAATGTAAAAAAAAAAATAAATATACAAAATTGGGTAATTTTTTTTTTAGGGGAGGGGGAAATTGGAGCTCGAGCTGGCGGGGGACATAGTATCTATATATATTATATCTTATTTGTAAAGGTATTACAAGACAATTTAGGCACGGAAATGTAGGGGGCTCAAGCCGACGCCTGGGGAACACAGGGGGTGAAATGAGTGATTCACGTTTTTCACCCACTAATACCCCGTAGGGCGAGGGGCCGGTTGATTTTGGTGTTTGTGAATTAGGGTCGTTTTCTATATAATTTATTATAAGTTTGAAGGAGGGAGTTTAATTGCTTGGGGGGATTTCAGCCAATGAGAAAAGTTCTGGAGGCGTGGGGGTAATATTTTAATTTTTATGGGCTGTAGAGTTAAATGAAGATCCAAAAATCGTTCATTTGAAATGGGATAATTTTTTTTTTCAGATAATAACAAATACCGTGTCCAGATGTTCTTTGATGAAATGTCTTTGTTTCTTACCCATTAAAATAACATTATAATTTTTTAAAGTTTAATGCAAGTAAATGGTTGGTAAAAAAAAAAATAATATAATTGCTTATCAATAAACCATGTTCTTATCATTTTTGTTTTTTGTTTTGATTGATGTTTTCATTAAATAAATGTTAAATAAATAAATAATAAATAAGCAAATCTTGTATATTTTTTGTGCTTACTGTAAAATTGAATTTCATCTATTTAATTTTATTTTAACCAACCTGTGATTTACTAGGTGAGAATAAACAATTTACTTTAAAAGATAAATTTTATAATGTTTAATTTCAATTACAAATTTTCAAGTTACAAGAGACGGATTTATATTATGAGGAAGCCATTCAGTTCTTAAAATTTGAAAATTGAAATAATATAAATTGACAAATTATAATAGGGCAAAAAACATTTAATAATTTTATTATTTATTATTTTTATTATTATTTTATTAATTATATTTTTTTTTTTAATTATTATTTATTATTATTAATTTTTTTTTTTCCACTACTAATTATTTTATTTTCAATTTAAAAAGATATTTATCTGATAAAGTAATTAACCAATTTTTTTTAAATATTTTTATATTTAATTTTTAAATATTTTTTTTTTTTTTTTTTTTTTTTTTTTTTTTTTTTTTTTTTTTTTTTTTTTTTTTTTTTTTTTTTTTTTTTTTTTTGGTTTAAGAGTTCGATACGTCACGGGGCTATTCTTCAAAAGAAGGGAACTTTTCTTTGGGTAATTACTACTCTCTTGCATCCGGACCGGAGGAATCGAAAACCCAGGGTCCTCTGCTTTGGCCGTTTGGCGAAACTCAGTCAACGCTATAATCGAAGTAACGGTAGAGAACGTCAATGCGTATCAGAGCAGGGAGCCGATATTTTTTTTTTTTCGGTCCGATTCCGGCTCCGCTCCGGCTCCGGCTTTTCGGTCTTCCGTACGGTCCCCCCGTCCGTCCCGTGCCCGTCCCGTCCTCGTCCTCCGGTCCCCGTCCCCGGTCTCTGTCTGTCCGTCCCCGTCCCCGTCCGTCCGTCCCGTCGTCCCGCTTTTTTTAAAGTATCGTCCGGGGTGGTGCAAGAACCGCCTTTTTACACCTTATATTACAGGAAAAAAAAACTGAGGAGGAGGGATTTAGCCTCTGGCTTGGCTTTCAAACGCTAAACTATTTCCTCTCTTCTCCTCCGGTTCGCTCCAAAAAAAATCCTTAGACTTACGCAACAGCAGAAACCTGGGGTTTTTAAAAAATCACACTGTCATTAATTTCTAGATTCTTTCAACTAAATTCTCATAATTCTTTCTAAACATAATTAACGGATTTCATTGATAACTTGAAATCTCACAGAAACGAACCCTAATTACCTAGATGTATTACTATACAATAGATGGGACATCCTCGAAGTTTTGGCTCAATATTTATTAAGTATATATATTATATATTATGATATATATATATTATATATATATATATATATATTATATATTATACTATATCTATATTATATATTATTTATATAATATATATATATATAATTATTATATATTATATATTTAAGTATATATTAATATATATTATTTATATATATATTTATACTTTTCGTTGTTTAATCCCTGCAGTGAAATTTAAATTCCTATTAAAATTTAATCTTTAATTTCATTTCAGTATTTGAGACAGGAAAACTGCTGACTAATATGATATTCAAAATTGTGAAATTTCGGAAATAAATTCCATTAACAATTCTTTCTATCGTAAATTAAATTTATTTTCTTTTAATGGACCTTATAATCAAATACTCTCTGATATTAAAATAACTGAAACATGAATCTATTGAAGATCTTGATTCTTAAAATTAAAATTAATTTTTTATTTTTTTTCCTTCAAAAGCCAGATTTGCAGATGCTAAAATTAATATCTCTTTTATTTTCCTCCGCCCATTCAGTGAGACTTACATCCCTAAATAATCTCAATCTTTATTTTCCCTCGAGGTGATTTACCAATGCATTATTTCCATCTTTAATTATACTCGCTAACACACAAGCAAAATCTGGATTGGTCACGTTAGATGTAATTTTAGTTCACTCCGTCAGGAAACACCGCGACACCCAAATACCAAAGAGCGGGGGTTCCGGAGATCCCTCCCCGGAGGGGGGGAATTAGTCCTACCCGTAGTTCCCCCGGAAGGCCGAGAGACCCCGACTCCTGCCATCGGTGCGGTATACCCTTAAGTATTCTTTAGTAAAAAAAAAAGCGAAATTTAATAGAAAGTATTTATTTTAACGAGAAACCAATAAAAGGTCTCTAAATAGGCCTTCTAATCATAATACTATAATTATTAACAATAATTTTTATTTTTTTTATTTTTTTTACATTTTCCTATGTGAAATTTTACCAGGATTCCAAAAATGTATTCCTTTTCGCTGTAGCTATTGTAGTTTTTGAGATATATATTTTTTTTTACATTTTCAGCACTAAAATTGGACCAGCATTCCAGCAATGTATTTCGTTTTACTATAGCATTAATAGTTTTTAAGATACATATGACGGACAATCGAAACGCTGACCCAATTTTCAAATAGTGCAGAAACCTTAGTCAGATCCGGAGCCGAAGTCGAAGCCGAAGCCGGAACCTGGGTATGAATTTTTTCAAAAAATATTTTTTTTAGGTGAAAAATTTAATGCCAGAAGACGCACTGAACAATTTTCAAATAGTTCAGAAACCTTAGTCAGGTCCGGATCCGGAGACGGATTCGGAGACGGATCCTGGGTATAAATTTTTTCAAGAAATAATTTTTTTCAGAAGAATATTTTTTTAGATGAAAAATTTATTGCCAGAAGACTTGCTGAACAATTTTCAAATAGTGCAGAATCCTTAATTAATCGGATCCGGATTTGGAGTCGAAGCCGGATTCAAAGTCGGAGATGGAGTCGGAGCCAGAGTATGATTTTTTCGAAAAATATTTTTTTAAGTGAAAATTTATTGATAGAAGACGTGCTGAACAATTTTCAAATAGTTCAGAAACCTTAGTCGGAGCCGGATCCTGGGTATGAATTTTTAAAAAAAAATATTTTTAGGTGAAAACTTTGCCAGAACACGTACTGAACAATTTTCAAATAGTTCAGAACCTTAGTCAGATCCGGAGCCGAAAGTGAAGTCGGAGCTGGAGTAGGAGCCGGAGCTGGAGTCAGAGCCTTAGCCTGGGTACGAATTTTTTCAAAAAATATTTTTTTAGGTGAAAAATTGAATTCCAGAAAACGTACTGAACAAATTTCAAATAGTGCAGAAACCTTAAGTCGGTCCGGGATCCGGATACAGATTCGGATCCTTAATCCTTGGTATAAATTTTTTCCAGAGATAATTTTCCTAGATGAATAATTTATTTACGAAGACTTGCTGAACAATTTTCCAATAGTGCAGAATCCTTAATCGGATTTGGATTCGGGACGGAGTCGAAGTCGGAGCCGGGTACTGAATTTTTTTAGAAAATATTTTTTTTTTTTTTGTGAAAAATTTATTGATAGAAGAAGTGCTTAACAATTTTTTCAAATAGTGCATATGCGAACCTGGTCAGATCCGAGCGAGCCGAAGCGAACCGGATCAGGTGTCGGAGCCGGAGCCCGGGTGCCTCATTTTTATTATTTCTTTAAAAAAAAAATATCTTTTTAGGCGAAAATGTATTGCCAGAAGACGTGGTTGAAAACAATTTCAATTAGTCAGAACCTTAGTCGGATTCCGGACGGATTCGGAGCCGGTCCTGGTATGAATTTTTTAAGTACATATTTTTTTAGGTGAAAAATTTATTGGAAGAAGACGCGCTGAACAATTTTTCAAATAGTGCAGGAACCTTTGATGAATCCGGTTCCGGAGAGGAATCGGAGTCGGTCCGGAGCCGGCATCTTGGCTTATAAATATTTTATAAAATATTTTTTTAGTTGAAAAATGTATTGCCAGATAGACTTGCTGACTAATTTTCCAATAGTTCAAAAACCTTAGTCGGATCCAGATCCGGAGTCGGGTTAAGCCGGATTGTTTTATAATTTTTCCAAAGAAATATTTTTTTGTTTAAGATGAAAAATTTATTGCCGAAGACGTGCTGAACAATGTTGAAAGTGCATAAACCTAGTGTGGATACGGATCGGAGTCCGGAAAACGGAGAACGGAGTTCTGGGTATATTTGTTCCTATAAATATTTTTTTTTTGGTGAAAAGATTATTGCCAGAAGACGTGCTAAAACAATTTTCAAATAGTGCAGAAAAGCTTGGTCGGATCAGCGCCGGATTCTGGAGCCGCAGCCGGAGAATGAAACGGAACCGGATTCTGGGCATAAATTTTTTAAAAAATTTTGTCGGAAAAAAATTTAATTGCCTAAAAAGTACTACACAATTCTCAAACAGTGCAGAAATTATAGTCGGAGTTGGAGCGGAGCCGAAGAAATAATTATTTTTCTTTTGGGTTGGTAACAAATATATCAATAAAAGCTTGAATTGATTTCAATTGAAAAGAGTTATATATATATATATATATATATATATATATTATAATTATATATTATATATAATATATATATATATATAGTAATATATATAATATATATATATTATTTATATATATATATAATAATAATATATATATATATATATATATTGGATTGGTTATGAAAGAATCAGAGGTAGGGTGGGTAGCAAGGGATGGTGTTAGAGTAATGGAGAATGAAAGAGTGAAGGGTGCCTACCTATTATAGTTGCGGATGATTTAGTTTAGGTGTGGCGAATCTGAAATAGCTTTGAGGGGATTAGAAGAGAGAGATTTGGCAGGTGTGTAAGAAAGGAAGGGTTTGAAAGTAAAACGTAGATATAAAGTAAGGTTATGGTTTTGAGTGAGGATAGTTCTGTGTGTAAAGTTATGTTAGGGTGAGGCAGATTGGCTTGGAACAAATGTCTGAGTTCAAATATTTAGGATATATGGTGGATGAAAAGAGAACGTATGATGCAGAATGTAGTATTTCACTCGCGCCAGGACTCGAACCACGACAGCAGCGTCGCCGTAGAACAATGTACAGGAGGCTCTAACACTAGTCCGATCTGCCACTCCAGAAAAGAAGGTATCTCGGAAAGATTTTCAGTCTCCTGCTGAATATCACTGCTTTGAAAACGGTAACTTATTTAAATCCATAGAAGGGTGCTTTTAAACCCCCCCCCTACTGGGGCTACACAGCATTCTGCTAGTTTGCCCCCGTGTTACAGGAGCAACAGGAGCAAGAACACACCAACCAAGTCAGGTCACGCCGACATGGGAACATTCTTGTTGCGATAAATTTGCAATAATAAGACAAGAAAAATTTCACTCGCACCAGGACTCGAACCGTCAGCAACAGCGTCACCGTTAGAACAATTACAGAAAATTCCACCACTAGTCCGATCCGACGCCACAAAAAAATAAGGTATCTCTTTTCAGTTTTCAAGTTCTGCTTGTATCATGCTTTGAAACTCGATACTATTTAAATCCATAAAAGGTGGTTGGGAACCCTGCTGGGGCCTACACGGCATTCTTTGGGGTGCTCCTGGGTTACAGGAGCAACTGACCAAAAGGTCAAGGAACGCCAACATGGGCACAACATGCTTGTTGCACCAAATTTGCAATAATAAGACGACGAAAAATTTCACTCGCGCCAGGACCCTCGACCATCGAGACAAACAGCGTCGCCGTTCTACCAATGTGCAGGAAGGCTCCCATACCACTATTTGCGATTCCGAACCTCCCCAGAAAAAGAAGCATCTCGGGAGTTTTCAAATTCTTGCTTCGATATCACTGCTGTTGAAACTCTTTTTTCAAAATCCATAGAAGGTGGTTTGGTAACCCCTGGCTTGGCTAAAAGGCATTCTGCTAGTTTGCTCCCAGTGTTACAGGAGCAGCCACCCAAATGTCAGGCAACGCCAATATGGGCACAACATGCTTGTTTGCGACAAATTTGCATTTAATTCGGACGAAGAAAATTCACCTCGCGCAGGTATCGGACCATCGAAACAGCGTCGCTGTAAGCCTGTTAGACAATGTACAAGAGGTTAAACCACTAGTCAGACCCGACAGAAAAAAAGGTATTTCGTTACAGTTTTTTAAGTTTCCTGCTTCGATACACTGCTTTGAAACTCGATACTTATTAAAAATCCACAGAAGGATTGTTGGAACCCCTTCTGGGGCTACACGGCATTTCTCAGGGGTGCTCATGGGTAACAGGACCAAACGACCAAGGTCAAGAAACGCCAACAGGCGCACAAATGCTTTCTTACGAAAATTTGCATCAATAAAACAAAAAAATTTCGCCAGTCGCGCTAGGAAACTCGAACCATTCGACAAACAGCGTCGCCGTTAGACAATATACAGGAGGCTCTACCACTAGTCGTCCGCCTCCCTAGAAAAAGAACGCCATCTCGGAAGTTTTCAATCTTCTGCTTTCATTCACTGCTTTGAAAACTCGACAACTTACTTAAATTACACAGAAGGGTTGATTGGAATCTCTGCTTGGGCTACACGACATTCTTCTGGGGTGCTCCTGGGGTTACAGGACCAACACGAACGAAAGTCAAAGGACGCCGACATGCGCACCGAAGATGCTTGGTTGCGACAAATTTGGCAATAACTAAGACGAAAAAAAATTTCACTACACACGGTGATCGCACCAGGACTCAAACCATCGACAAATGCGTCGCGTTGGACAATGTAGAGGTGGCTCTACAACTAGTCCGATCCACCTCCCAGAAAAGAAGGCATCTCGGAAGTTTTTAAATCTCCTGCTTCGATATTCAAAGCTTTGGTTGAAACTCAATACTTTTAAATCCACAGAAGGATGGGTTGGAACCCATGCTGGGGCTACACGGCATTCTTCAGGGGTGCCTCATGGGTTACAGGAGCAGCCGACCAAAGTCAAGGTTCGCCGACATGCGCACAACATGCTTGTTTGCGACAAATTTGCAATAAATAAGACGAAAAAAATTTCACTCGCGCCAGGACACGAACCTCGACAAGAGCGTCGCCGTTAGAACAATGTACAGGAGGCTTTAACTACTAGTCCGGATCGCCTCTCCAAAAAAAAAGACATCTCGGAACAGTTTTTTAATCTCCTGACTTCAACATCACTGCTTTGAAACTGTAATTATTTAAAATCAATAGAAGTTTGCTTGGAACCTATATATATATTATATATATATATTATATATATATATATATATATATATATATATATATATATATATATATAATATATATATATATATATATAATATATATATATATATATATATATTATATATATATATGAGAATAGTTTTTTTTTTTTTTTTTTTTTTTTTTTTTTTTTTTTTTTTTTTTTTTTTTTTTTTTTTTTTTTTTTTTTTTTTTTTTTTTTTTTTTTTTTTTTTTTTTCTTTTTTTCTTTTTTTTTTTTTTTTTTTTTTTTTTTTTTTTGCCCGTCTGAAAAATGAAAAATTTTCCCAAATGTTTATTTGTGTTTTCTAGCATTCAATTTTTCCTTACATGAGATATAAAAAAAATTAAAAAAAAACGAACAGATTTATATTATTTTTTCTTCAAATTTGGTACCAAAAAGCTGCACATTTAAACGGTGTAAACAAAATGACCATATTCGTTTAATGTTTTGGTAGAAACCTAGAGTGGTGTCCAGCCATGGTTGACTATTTCTCTGTTCAAAAATTGAAAGTACTTTTCAGAGATTGTAAAAATTTTTTTTAAAAAAACAAATTTTCAAATAAGGTGTCTAACTTAAATTTATTACCACACTAAATTGGAGAATTTTAGTGCCAAAAAAAATTGAAGTATCTTGAAAATTAAAGATTTTATGGCAGTTTTTGTGGAAATTAAAAAAAAAATTCCTCTCTTCA
>JABUQX010114771.1:27500-43274 GCA_015478945.1 Trachelipus rathkii
AAATTTATCTTTTAAAGTAAATTTGTTTTTATTTATAGTAAATTCACAGGTTGGTAAATTTAAAATTTAAAATAGATGAATTCAATTTACAGGTAAGCTAAAAAATATTACACAAATTTTGTTTATTTATTAATTTGTTTATTTATTTAGCAAAAGAAAATACATAATCAATACATAAAATACAAAATTATAGAAACATGCTGTTTATGTATAAGCAAATTATATGTATTTTTTTACAACAGTACTGCATTAAAACTTTCATAAAATTTAATGTTATTAATGTAAGACAAGACATGATCGCCAGAACATACTTTCAGTATTAGATGTCATTATATCTATCGAAAATTTATTCCATATTTGCGTCGATACGCGAGTTTTGTGTTACTTACAGCATAAAATAAAATATTACAGTAATTTCTATGGTGAATCCCAGCAATTAATCCTGGTTCAAACTTATTAAATAAAATAGCCTTAATTCACAACACAAAATCCAAGATAACTATTCATCCAGGATCAGTTCTAAGACTTTTCTGTTTTAAGGAAAATGAACGATTATACATTACAAAAACCCCGAGGAAGATCCTTCAAAAAGTTGAACACCAGACATAGTAGGATCAGTTTATCTAATCAAGTAAATTATAAGGCCAGCTTTAAAATTTAAAACTCTAAAAGAACTCACGAGGACTTACATTCTATACACAACAAAATGAAAACTTACAACAATGTTTAAATGATCAATTATCTCATACTCAACAGCAGCTGCAGAATTAACATCCTCAAAATTACACCAAACCTGGTAAAAAAATCGAGTACTCAGTGGTTGGACCTGCTAAGCAAATATAGTAGTACCATTAATGTGGAGGACAATAATGACTCAAAAAATACCTAATAAGGAGATACGTTTAGAGAATTTATAAGATTAGTGTTTATGTCACCAATAACAAAACAGGCCGTTGACATATTAAAAATACAAACTAGTAAACTCACAAATCGCACCCATAAGTAGTCTATATATTGATAACAATAAAAATTAAAATGAAATTTCTGATTTTTGGTGGCAAACGCTGAAACTAAAATAATAATAATAATAATAATAATAATAATAATAATAATAATAATAATAATAATAATAAGAAAATAATAATAATAATAATAATAATAACTAATAATAATAATATAAGCAATATTTAGAACAAAATATAAATTAAATATTATAAAATTAATAATAATAATAATAATAATAATAATAATATAGTGATAATATAATAATAATAATAATAATAATAATAATAATAATAATAATAATAATAATAATAATAATAATAATAATAATAATAATAATAATAATAATAATAATAATCATAACTGCCAAGGCTTTATTCGAAAAGCAATTTTTTATTATAAGTAAATGATTTCGTGAGTAAAAGATATTTATTTTATTTTTATTAAGTATTTAATACTGCTTTTGAGACTAAAAATATCTTCAGTTGAAATATATGAATATATATATATAGTAGTTATATATAATATATATATATACTATATTTAATATATATTATATATAGTATATATATATAGTAAATATATATATTATATTATATATATATATATCACATATATTATATATATATATTTTATTATTTATTATATATATTATATATCTATATATAGTTATTATATTATATATATATATATATAGTATATATATATATATATATATATTTCATTATCATTTTATATATATATATATATACATATAATATATAATATACATATATGTACTTATATTTTTTTATTTATCGATTGAATTGTGCAAATAATAATAAATTTAATTTAATTTTTTTTTTTTATAAATAAAATAAAATTATATATTATATATATATTATATTTATTACATTTTAATTATATTTATTTATATATATATATATATATATTATATAATATTATATATATAATATTATTATATATATTAAATAATAATATATATAATATTATATATATATAATTATATATTATATTATATACTATAATATTATATATATTATATATACTATATATATATATATAATAACGACTGCTTGTTATCTTATGTCGCTATTGTGTCTTGGTTTTTTCAAATTTTTCTGGTTTTCTCTCTCCTGTTCTCTCTCTCTCTCTTCTCTCTCCTCTCTCTCTCTCTTCTCTCGCTCTCTCTCTCTCTCCTGTATATATTATATATATATATTATATATATATATATATATCATATATATATTATATATATATTATATATATATATATATTATATATATATATTTATATATATAATATATTTAATATATATATATATTATATATATATATATATATATATATATATTATATATATATATATATATATTATATATAATATATATATAATATATATATATAATATATTTATATATATATATAATATATATAATATATATATATATATATTATATATATTATAATATTATTATTATAATATATATATTATATATTATATATATTATATATATATATTATATATATATATATATATATATATATATATATATATATATTCCTTATCTAACTCCCATTAAGCAGTTATTGGTTAGTTTTCCTCAGATTAAATAGAAACCCGATGTATGAGATTAGTTTTTGGAAAGATTGAAATTTTAGGGTGTAAATATCGCTGCAGAGAAAATTAAAGATTGAAATGTTAGTTGTAAATCTTGCTGCGGAGAAATTAAAGATTTTTGGATGCAAATCTCCTCTGCAGGGAAAGGGAAAATATAAATATGGGTTTCGTTTTCAAAAACAAGTCAAGATGCTTTACTTTAATGTTAATCCAAACTAAGTTATTCCAATGTCAACATACCCTAGATATCAAAGCATGTATCTCGATAAAAATGTTTCATCTATCAAAACACTTGAAGGTTCAAATTCAAAAAATTTACAAAAAAATTTAACTCTGAAAACAAAGACAACTTTATACTGCGAATGTAAGATCTTACAAAGGATAGGGTTGCAACATAATACAATTTCATTAATTTTTGTTTTCATTTATTTATTTTATTTTTGCACTAGGGTGAAATCTGTTCTATGATGTGGAAATTCTTCAGAAAAAATCTTTAAATATTACACATATTTTTATACATACACACCTACAGACACACACGTACACACAACTTTTGCACGCGCACAACTGCCTTGATCTGCCATCTCAAACTGCGGCTGGCGATCGCGCTCGCTTTCGGAGTGGCGCATGGCGCGAAAAGTGACAGTTGACACTTTAACAATGACTTTCAAACACATATACGTCACAAGAAACATTATGCGCGCGCGCATATCACTGTGTGGAGACGCGTAGATTAGGACATCGATCACATGCTGCCCTGTATTAGCGCACACTAAGCATCCGACACAGACACACACACAACACAACTCACTTGATATCGCGAGACGATATCTTGCTTTTTACATATTATATATAATTAAATACTACAATATACTATACTATATATAAATAATAATAAATATTACCATATATAGTATATAGTAATATATTATATAACTATTATTAATAGTATATATATTAATATATTTATATTTATAATATTAAAATGTATCCATATACATATTATATGGTTCAGGGGTTGTGGCGTCATACGATGTATCCCCATATACTCATAGGAAGGCACAATCCATACCTCAAAAACTACAACAGCTACCGGGAAAAGGAATATCATTGCTGGAATGCTGGTCCAATTTAGTGCGGAAAATTGTAAAAAAAATAATAAAAAAAAAAAATCTCAAAAACTACAAATAGCTACAGCGAAGGAATACTTTTTGGCATCCTTGTAAAATTTTAGTTAAGGAAAATTTCCTAAAAAATAAAAAATAAAAAGATTAATGTAATAATTATGTAATAATGATTACAGAACCTATTCTAGAGCCTTTATTGGTTACTCGTTAAAAAAAATAGACTTTCAATTAATTTTGCTTTTTTAACTAAAGAAATAACCCCAAGGGTAGACCGCACCGATGGCAGGCAGTCGGGGTCTCTCGGCCTTCCGGGAACTACGGGATAGGACTAATTCCCCCCCTCCGGGGAGGAGTCTCCGGAACCCCGCCTCTTTGGTATTTGGGTGTCGCGGGGGTTTCCTCCGCCCTCCCCTCCGGTGTAGTGAAAACGCCCCAGCCCCCTGTGTTCCCGGTCGGCTCGAGCCCTACATTGCCGTGTAATACCTTTTACAAAAATTAATATATATATGTACTATGTCCCAGCCCCCCCCCCCCCCAAAAAAAAAAAAACCAATTTTGTTTAATTTCTTTTTTTTTTTTTTTTTTTTTTATTACATTTTCCCAACTAAAATTTTACAAGGATTCACAAAGTATCTTATCTTCCCCTGTAGTTATGTTTATTTATGTGTATTTAATTCTTTTTTCTTTCAATTTTTTTGATCTCTTTTTATTTTATTTTTTTTTTTTACAGTTTTCTCGATATAAATTTTTGCCAGGATTCCAGCAATGTATTTCTTTTCCCGGTAGCTGTTGTATTTTTGAGATATGGATTGTGGCTCTTCTAGAGCTAGGCATATATATATATTTATATATATATATATATAATAATATATATATTATATATATATATAATATATATATAAAATTATTTTTTATATATAAATATATATATATATATTAAAAAATTTCAAAATATATATTAATAAAATTTAATTATTATATAAATATAATTATATATATATATATTATATAATGATAGTATAATATATATATAATATTATATATATATATATAATAATATATATATATATAATATATATAATATATATATAATATATATATATAATATATATATATATTATACTGAGAAAAAATTCTTATGGTATGTGTTACATTTAGGTTAATTAGGTTCGGTATGAGATTTAAGTTATCCTATGAAAGCCTTTTAATATTTTTGGAAATTAATTACATTTATTTGAAAAAATGTAGATTAATTAATTGCTAAGGTTTCGAAACATGGCTGCGGGGAGGGAGAATTGCATGGAACCGGAGCCGGAGCCGGAGCCGGAGCCGGAGCCGGAGCCGGAGCCGGAAAGCCGGGGCCGGGGCCGGGGTCGGGGTCGGGGTCGGGGTCGGGGTCGGGGTCGGGGTCGGGGTCGGGGTCGGGGTCGGGGCCGAAACTGGAAAAGGATAACTAATTTAGGAAGAGCCAGAGCATTTACAAAATTTTTGGGGGTGGAGCCAGAACCCCCAAAAATATTTTTTTAACTACAAATATAAAGGTATTAAGGGGCGGAGTCGATCTTGCAGCCGGATAACTTTAAAGATAGCTGTGCCGGAGACGGAGCAGGAGCAGGAGCCGGAGCCGGAGCCGGAGCCGGAGCCGGAATCGGCAAAACAATATCGGCTGATATTTTTGGTACATTGCCGTCTACCATTGCTGAATGGTAGCGTGATTGAGTCACGAAGTATAGGACCAGGGTTCGATTCCTCGTCCGGATCCTAGGTATTAATTACCTAGAGAAGTTTCCTCGCTCTTTGATAGGGCTATGGCCCCGTCGACGTTTGAAACTCAAAAAAAACAAAAAAAACAAAACAAAAAAAAACGAATGTTTGGTTAAATATACAA
This sequence comes from Trachelipus rathkii, assembly GCA_015478945.1. NCBI lineage: Eukaryota > Metazoa > Arthropoda > Malacostraca > Isopoda > Trachelipodidae > Trachelipus > Trachelipus rathkii. The sequence continues at coordinate 33,141 of JABUQX010114771.1, forward strand.
AATTTTGAAAATCTTTTAATATATTTATAAAAATATACTTTTTCATTAAAAAAAAGAAAATAATAATAATATAATAATATAATTAATAATAATAATAATAATAAATAATTAATAAATATATCATAATAATATAAATAATAATAATAATAATAATAATAATAATAATAATAATAATAATAATAATAATAATAATAATAATAATAATAATAATAATAATAATAATAATAAAATAATAATTAATAATAATAATAATAATATAATAAAATAATAATATAATAATAATATAATATATAATAAAAATAATACATAATATTAATAATAATAATATATAATGATACACTACTACTTACTACTACTACTACTACTACCTACTACTACTACTACTTACTATACTAATAATATAATATAATAATAGATAATAATAATAATAATAATAATAATAATAAAATAATATAATTTCCTTAAAATAATCTTTGAAAATAATTTACAAAATAAATGTGCAAAAACTTTTATAAAATCAAAGACTGATGTTGAATTTCTAAATAAAAATAATATTAATAATAATAATATAATAATAATATAATATAATTAAAAATCATTGATATTACTAATAATAATAATATAATATAATAATATAATATAATAATAATAATAATAATAATAATAATAATAATAAAATACTAATCAAACATTTTTTACCGTTTTATAATTTTTCAATTTATATTTTTTCAATTTTTAAACTTTTAATGCAACTCCTGATTATATCTCAATTAACTTTTGATAAACTCTGCAAATTTTGCAACTGAAATTAAACATTATAAAATTTATCTTTCAAAGTAATTTTGTTTTTGTTTATAGTAAATTTACAGCTTGGTAAATTTAAAATTTAAAGTAGATGAATTCAATTTACAGGTAAGCTAAAGCAATTATTCAAAATTATTAATATATTTATTAATTATAAGAAAAAAAAAAAAAAAAAAAAAAAAAAAATACATCAATCAATACATAAAATTATAGAAACACGCTGGCTATATATAAGCAAATTATATGCTTTTTTTTTAACAACAATACTGGAATTGAAACATAAAATTTAATGTTATTAATGTAATACAAGATATGATCGCCTTAACATACTTCCAGTATTAGATGTCATTATATCCATCGACAATTTATTCCATATTTGCGTCGATGCACCAGTTTAGTGTTACTTACAGCATAACCTAAATATTACAGTAATTTATATAGTGAATCCCAGCAATTAATCCCGGTTTAAATATATTAAATAAATTAGCCTTCCTTCACAATACAAAATCCAAGATCACTATTTATCCAGGGTCAGTTCTAATACTTCTCTATTTTAAAGTAAATGAACGATTATACATTACAAAAAACTCCGAGTAAGATCCTTCAACAAAAGTTGAACACCAGATATAGTAGTAGGATAGTTGGATCTAATCAAGTAATTTAAAAGGCCGGCTTTAAAGTTTACAACTCTAAACGAACTCACTAGGACTTAAACTCTATGAACAGCAAAATCAGAACTTACAACAATGAGGAAATGATCAGTTATCTCATATTCAACGGCAGCTTCAGAATTAACATCCTCAAAATTACAGTACATCAAACATGGTCAAGAAATCGCATACTCAGTGGTTGGGCTCAGGAAAGCATATCTAGTAGGACCATTAATGTAGGACAATAATGACTCAATAAATACCTGATAAGGAGATAAGTTTAGAGAATTTATAAGATTAGTGTTTATGTCACCAATAACAAAACAGGCCGATAACATATTAAAAACACAAGCTAGTAAACTCACTAACCAAACCTTTAGGTTGTCAAGAAATGGACCCTGGTCAAGAAATGGACCCTGCAAAGCATATCTAGTAGAACCATTAATGTAGGGCAACAATGACTCAATAAAGACCTGATAAGAAGAAAAGTTTAGGGAATTTATAAGATTATTGATTATGTCACCAATAACAACAGGTCGATAACATTTTAAATATACAAACTAGTAAACTCAAAAATCGCATCCAGAGATAGTCTATATATTGATAACAATAAAAATTAAAAATGGAATTTCTGATTTTTGGTGGCAAGCGCTGAAACATAAAATAATAATAATAATAATAATAATAATAATAATAATAATAATAATAATAATAAAAATAATAATAATAATAATAATAATAATAATAATAATAATAATATATAATAATAATAATAAAAATAATAATAAAAAAATATAATAATAAAAATAATAAATATTAATTTTTAATAATAATAATAAATAATAATACAAATAATAATAAAATAATATAAAAGTAATAATAAATAATAATAATAATAATAATAATAATAACTAAATAATAATAATAATAATAATAATAGTTAATAATAATAATATAATTAATAATAATAATAATAATAATGTAATAATTAATAAATCGTGAATGATAGAAAGTATATTTTTTCATGCTCTATTTTTATTTTAATGAATATAATTTTTTCTTTTAATAAAAAAAAACCGATAAGTATCAACCATTAAATATTAAAATGAAAAAGTTTCCTCACATTTTTTAGTCTTGGGTACATAGAATCTGCTCAATTGCTATAATTATTAAATTTGGATATCCCAATTAATGGTAGACAGTCAGACTATCATTAGTTACTTAATTTATTTCATATTTCTTATATTTTAAAATAAAATTTATTTTTGTTTTCACATCATTTGTTAAATTAGTCTAGAACTCGGTCTCTGATGTATACATTGATAGTGGCCAAGGCGAAGATCTTAGATAAAAAGTTCAGGAAGGCAGTTGTTTCTATTCTATTCTAGAATAGATCCTTAAAAAAATCAATCATGAAGCGGTGATTACCATTTAGAAATTTTTATGAGTTTATGTAAATCTCAAAAAATAATAATATATAATAATGAATAATAATAATATAATAATAATAATAATATAATAGATAAATAATAATAATAATAATAATAATAATAATATAATTATAATATATAATAATAATAATAAATTAATAATAAACATAATAATAATAATAATAATCAATAAATAATAATCAATAATAATATATAATAATAATAATTAATCAATAATAGTAATAATAATAATAAATAATAATAATAATAATAATAATAATACTTAAATTATAAAAATAATCATAATAACTAATAATAATATATAATAATAATATAATAATAATAATAATAATATAATAATAAATAATAATATAATAATAATAATAATAATAATAATAATAATAATAAATAATAATAAATAATATAATAATAAAACTGATATTGAATAATAATAATGAATAATATTATAGCCTATATTAATAATAAATATAATTGTATTTCATAATCAATTATCAATGTACATGGATAATAATAGTAATAATAATAATAATAATAATAATAATAATAATAATAATAATAATAATAATAATAATAATAATAATAATAATAATAATAATAATTAATAATAATAATAATAATAATAGTGATAATATTGTATTTATCACTAAAATATAACTACATTAAATCAATCAATCCACCCTATAATGAAAATAATAATAATATAATAATAATAAATAATAATAATAATAATAATTAATAATATAATAATAATAATAATAAATATAATAATAATAATAATAATAATAATAATAATAATAACTGCGAATTCTTTATTCGAAAAGTATTCTATTATTATATTATAGGTAAACGTTTTCATGAATAACAGACATTTATTTTATTTTTATTAAATATTTAATGCTGCTTTTGGAACATTAAAAATATCTTCTTTTGAAATCAAGTATGATATAGTATAATGATTATCATATATATATATATATATTATATATATATACTATATAATATATATATATAATATATATATATATATATATATATATATATATATTTAATATTATATATATCTATATATATATAATTATTTTTACAGCTCAAACACGGGCAGGGCCCTTTTCAATAGGAGGGGACAAAATAAAACAAATATATAAAAAATAAATGGAAAGTAAACCCACCCAGTCCCTTGTCTAACCCTCTAACCCAATTGCCCCACAGGTGGAGCCGCAGCGTCGGACTTAAAAGGGGAGGAAGATTGGAACTACACACAAACAAAACATGTACTGTGGTAAAAAAGAGATGTCTAAGTAGTTTTACACAAACAGGATGTGGGCTGGAAAGAAGGAGACACCACAACGAGTGATTCTTGAGTCTCCAATATTCACACAATATTCATGTGAGAGTAATGCGCCTCTTTGATAAGAGGGAGACGCAGTGGTGGAGGAATGCGAGAGGTCAATTCTTTGCGAGCACGCTGCTCGTTGTAGATATCTAATATAAAAGAGATAGGGGCGGCCAAGCATGACTCGGCAGGGAGAGGTCAATGGAGTCAGAAGTATGGACAGTTTTATAAGTCTCGTTATCCTTAGGCCACTCTGTCCAAAATGATTTGTGAAACCGGATCCACTCCAAATGTAAGAACAATATTCTATACAGGGGGTAATAAGTCCTTTATATAACCGAGTATATATATATACTATATATTATATATATATATTATATAATATATATTATATTATATTATATATATATATTATCTAGTCTAAATATATATATATATATATATTTATAATCAAGTATTAAAGATAAATTTATCAACTTTTTAAAATATATAATATTACTATATATATATTATATATTATATATATATATATATTAATTATATATATATATATATATATAATATATTATATATATATATATATAAATGTGATGTGTATTCTTCTTATTTAATGCCCTGGACTCCCTTTATGGGGAGCCCAATGCCATTTCCTGGAATCCAGGTTACCTCCACCGGCGGAGCAGGCAGTTCATTTCAGGGAGTGATTAGGTATTGTATTCTATAGGTATGGAAGGTTGGGGCATTTTCAGGATAGGTGTAAACTGACAGTTTCTGGCTCTGTCGAGCATCTTGGCAGAGTGGGATGGAGTGTTTGTTGGGAAGGGTTGGAATCTCAATGTTATATTCTAAAGGTTTGGGTGATGTCGCGTCTCAATCTTTAAGTTAGATCTGTTGTCTTCGTGGGAGTGATATTTTGTTGAAGGGGATATTTTCGGGGGGTAGTGGTATTTGCGGGGGGTTTTTTTATTAAAGTTTTTTTGGATTGGTTGTTTTGAGATATCGCTGTGTGAAATATGAATGAATATGATTGTGGGGTTAAAGGGTGTTATGTTGGGGGGGGGATTTTTGTTCGGCTGAGAGTTTTCGCCATAATAAGAGGGCTGACAGAAGAGGGAGGGGATTGCTCAATGCGGATGGTTGTGTGTGTTCTGAAAGTAGTTATGACGAGAGGGAAGGGGGTTTTAGAGTCTATTTGCATATAAAATTGGGACTTACCTAATCATGAATCAAGATGATCTAGAATTTGTAGAAATTTTTGTTTCTTCAGCAGATGTAGAATAGGGGTGGTTTTTCAGGCAACAGTTATTGGGGAAAACGTAAGGCAGTGTTTTGTTATTTTTTGTAGTTTATGTCCTCTTGGTGGTTGGAGGGTTAGTTGGTACTAGACTGTTTGATTCCATGAGTTGATTGCAGTTCTTGTAAATTGTTTGAATATTGTTGACAGTGTGGATGGCTATTCCGAGTATTTTGGGTGTTTTGTTTAGGGGAATGATGGAGTTGTTTAGGGTTACTTTTGTGGGTGGAGTGATGATTGGTGTCTGTCAGTGGTGATTAAGGTAATAGATGATTTCTCTGCAGAGGGCTGGACATTCTATTGAATTGTCAGCCAATCTCTAGGGGATTTATGTTAAGTCTGGGGTTGCAGGATCATGGCAGTGGGTACTAGCAGGGGGGCTGATATGGTTAAGCTAGGTTAAGTCGTCAGCGTAGGCTATTATTTTTGAGTTAGGAGATTGGGGGGTAGGGATATCGGCAGTAAATAGGTTGAACAGAAAAAGGGACAGGATGACTCCTTGGGGGGACTCCATTTCTTAACTTCACTGTTTTTGGGGAGTTCTGGGTTTGCGTGTGATACTGGGCTGTGTGTTTTCTGATATGAAATTACGATAACCATTTTTTGTAGATGTTATGTAAGGGTGTGTTTAGAATTTTTTGGATAAGGATGTGTCTGGGTATTGTGTCAAAAGCTTTGCAGATGTCTATGACTAGGAGGATAGTTCTGTGAGAATGTGTTTTGTTTAGTCCATTTACGTGTTTTGTGTAATGTTACGCTTAGAGCTCTGTTGATTTATACAATGAGCATTTGTCTTAAAAGGGCCGTGTTGAAATAGGTTTGGCGGTTTAGTGATGGTGGCTTGAATTTTTGTGAGTATGATTTTCTCCATGAGTTTGCATATGGATGAAAGAAAGGATATGGGGCTGTATGAAGATGGGAGATAGAGATCTTTTCTGGGTTTTAATTTAGGTATGATGATTGCTTTTTTCCAGTGTGGGGGGCTGTAGTTGAGGGACCAGCATTTATTGAAAATATCAGTGATGGATGATATGGTAGCTGGTCCAAAGTGTTTTTTTATAAGAAGGTTGGAGATTTGTCAGGTCCGGTGGCTTGGGAATTTTTTAAGGTTTTGATGAGTATTTATTTCTTGGGTGGTGAACGGGGGGTCCGGGTTGACTTCTAATTGTATTGTTTTGAGTTTGAGTATTATTCTTCTATTATTTCCGAGGGTGGATTTATTTGATATGCTGGAATAGTGTTGTGCGAGGATGTTGCAGTGTTTGCTTGGGAGAAGGGAGGAGTTTTTTTGTGTGTCCTCTTAGAGCTTTATTTGTTGGTGGGGTGTTATTATGCGAATTGTGGAGACGTTTTATCATCTGCCACGTTCTTTTCTCTTCAGGTCTGCCCATGCTGTCTTTTAGGTGTTTTTTGAATTTTTCTTATCTTTGGGTGGAAATCAAATTGGTGATCTATGTGTTTAAGGAATTCATTTGTGCGATCATTTCTGGGGTATATATTCGTTGTTATCGGATGGTGTTTCTCTGTATTCTTATGTTACAGATTTCGGGGGTAAGTGAGGGGTTGTTTTTTTCTGTGACCTTATATATGTATTGAAGCTTTCTGGATTAATATCTATCTATTTTTGGTGAAGTTTATCTATTGGGTTGTTGTGTAGAGAGTAGTAAGTTGTGGTTTTGTGGTGTGGGTAGGATTTGATTCAATGTGTTGGTGAAGTTCTGCAATTTGGCATTTTGTGTTTGTGAATGTTGTGGCTTATTTTGAGTTTTGGTAAGTTTTTTGTGTGTGTGATAGGTGAATTATGTATTGGGATGTGGTCTGGATGAAGATCAATTTCTGTATTACCTGTGATGGTTGGTGGCAGGAGATTATGAGGACGAGAAAGTTATGTCAGGGGATGTCTTGGTTTGATTTGTTTGGGGGGGGATACGAGTATGTAGATTTTTATAAATTAATATGTTTAACTGGAATCGAATTCGTTGAGATGTGATTTCCTCGATGTTAGAGGGGTCATGCGCTGGTACAGGCGGTTTGGTGGTGGTGAGGCATTGAATTCGCCTCTTGTTTAGGTGTTTTATTGTGTTTGATAGGGGCGTAGATTTGATTTGTAGTATGTTCTGGGCAGTTTTTGGGATTTGGGACGGGAATGTATTATTTATGATATTATGAGGGGGTAGATGAAGAGTGGTGAGAGTGAGTTGATATTGAGGATTGGGTCATTCAGCAGGTTTGTGGTGTCAGTTGTGGTGTCAGTTGTGGCGTTGTGGTAGGGTAAATTGTTTTTAATTAATGTTATGTAGTTGTGATTTTCTCCTTGGTGAGTGAGTGGTGAGTAGATGGAGTCATTTTCCATAGTGGGTGTTTTAAAGTGTTTTTTAGGGTGGCTTTTGCGCTTTCTGTAATTAGGAGCTATATCTGTTGTGTTTTGGGAAGAAAGTGTGGCCGATTTCAGATTGTTTACAACGTTTCTTACTAGAGAATTTTTAATAGTAGATTTGTGTTAGTGTTTTGTTTTGTTTTGGGGTGGAGTGGTACGTTGGTGGTTGCATATTTAAGGAGGACAATGGTGTGATTATGTCAAGGGTAGAAGCGTGAAAGAGGAGCATTTGTTCTCAATGGATCCATTTTTTGTGCATTGGGAGTCATTCTATAGATGGTTTTTTTCTTATAATGTGTTTTTTACAGATGTGGTAAATATATGTTTGTGGGCCAGGGTTTGGATGAATGTCGCCGGATTGTTCAAGCTCAATGCTAATAGCTGTTATAAATTTTTTGTTCTATATATTTAATAATATTATATATATATATATATATTATTAGTATTATTATATAGTATAATAATATTATATATATATAAGGTATATATATATTAGTTATATTAATTATAGTATATTATATATATATATATATCTATATATTATATATATTATATATAAATAATTATAAATATATATATTATATTTATATCTATTATATATATATATATAATATTAATATTATATATATAGTATATATCGTATAATATATATTATATATATATATATATATATATATATATATATATATATACCGTATATATAATCTTTATCTAACTCCTATTAGGCCTTTACTGGTTAGTTTTATTCACATTAAAAGAGATCAACATACAGTGAATGAGTTTTTGAGGTGCATATTACCATCTCTGCTAGGCCTGCCGAATCAGAAAAATTTCATTCTTCTCATACATTTCATGAAGAAGACATCTCGCGAGATAGACTCTGCAAACCGATTATATATATATATATATATATAGGATATATATAGTCTATATATTATATATATATATATATAGTATATATATATCGGTATATATTTATATATATATATTATATATATATAAGTATATATTTATGATGTATATATATTAATATATATATTTATATATATATATATATTATAATATTAATATATATAGTTTATATATATAATCATATATAAATAGGTATATTATATATATATAAATATATATATTATATATTATATATAATATATATATATATTATATATATATATATATATGAGTATATATATATATACTATATATATATATTAATAATATATATATTCTCACGCTATCTTATTAAACAGCTTCAAATCAATATATTGACCAAAATCGACTTCAACTTTTGAGATTATGACCAAATTTTGACTTTTTTATTTAATTTTTTTTTTATATATATATAGTAATATATATATTATTATTTTTGGGATATATATATTTATTTTATTTTCATACATTCCGTAAATTAAACTTTCCATTCACTTTACCTATTGAGTTTACAGTTCTTTTTTTCTAATACTCAAAAATATTGAAATTCTGACCTTCCTCTTTCATACTGTGTTTATATATAGTATATATATATATATATATATATATATATATCTATTATATATATATATATATATATATATTATATATTATATAGTATTATATATATATATATAGTATATATATATATATATATATGTATATATATATATTAATAATTATATATATAGCTAATATATATATATATATAATATATATATATTTATATATTATTATAATAATATATATAATATATATATATATATATGTTATATATTATACTATATATATATATAGTATACTATATAGTATACAGAGTATATATATATATATTATATATATATATATATATATATATATAATATATATATATATATATATATATATATAATATATAGTATGATATATAATTATATATAGTATATATAATCTAATATATATATATATTTATATCTGATTATTAATATATATAATTATATTATATATATATATATATATATAGATATATATAGTTATATATATTAATATATATTATATATATAATATATATTATTATATATAGTATATTATATATATATAGTGTGTGTGTGTGGTAGGGTGTGCAACGTACGCTCGTGTGGTGTGTGTGTGTGTGTGGTGTTATGTGAGTATGTATCTAGGTGTGTGTGTGTGTGTGTGTGTGTGTGTTGTGTGTGTGTGTGTGTGTGAACTATTAGAAAGCTTTTTATGAAGTTTTTCGAATTGAGGGATGTCTT
>JABUQX010114772.1:10000-12500 GCA_015478945.1 Trachelipus rathkii
TCGCTCCTGGAGTCAACCACTTATACAATAGCCATACTATATATATTATTATATATATATTATATATATATATATATATATGTATATATATATAGTATTTATAGTATATATATATTATATGTATATATATATATATAATATATATATATATATATTAAATTATAGTATATGCGCAATTGTTAGATTAGCTTGAACAGACTTTGATTTCCTTCCGTTGGTTTGCGCAGATTCTTACAATTTGGAGCCTCCAAAAATTTATTTTTTATGTAATTATTATAAATTATATATTATATATATATATAGTATATATTTTATTATATAGTATATATATATATATATATATATAGTATATATATGTATATATATATATATATATATATCTAGTTAGTTACTATATATATAGCTATATATATTATATGTTATTTATAACTTTACCATATATACATTACCCGATATTTCACTCTTTTATAAAATTATATACTATTATATATATATTATATTATATATACATATATATATATATATAGTTATATATATATATATTATATATAGTTATACCTTATATAGTATATATATATATATATATATATATATAATATATATATATATACATATTAATATATATATATATATTTTTTTTTAAAAAAATATATATATATATTAATATATATATATATAATTATATATAATCTATATTATATAATTATATATAGACTTTACCATATAGAAGTAAATTGGTCTTTCGCATAAAAGGAGTCGGAAGGTAAAATTTGTAAGATTTCGCAACCAACGGAAAGAAATTGAATGTGTGGTACTATATATATATTAGTATAATCTATATAATAGTATATATATATATATATATTATATATATTATATATATTATATATATATATATATTAAATCTGTCATTATCTACCTAACCAAACTTTCTACTAACATAGACTTAATAGCCCCTCAGTAGGACCTAACCTAATGGATCTTGTTAGCCCCCAGTACTACCTAACCTAATGGATCTTTGTTAGCCCGCCCAGTTGAACCTAACGCTAATGGTCTTGTTAGCCCCTGTATCACTCCACTATTAACATTAAACCATTTTGGGGGTTTTTTTAGCCCCAATCTACTCTAACTCCATTTATTTTTACACATCCTTTACTATCGACATGCACACTCTTTAATTCATTCAGAAGCTCTTCAGCAACACCATATATCACTAAAACCTGCCACAGACTTTTACTATTAATCCTGTAATACGCCTGTTGCAAGTCCATAATACTAGTATACAATTTTTTCTTCTCTCTCATTTTCTCAATCATTTGTCTCAATGTGAAGATGTGATCTACACAGTATCGGCCATTTTTTTTGGTATCAGTATTGGTTAATATGGCTGATACTTCTTACTTTTTGGGTGAAGAATTATGAGAAACTTTTAGATTCAATAACACTATGTAACACAAAAAATGTTTCTTCTTTTATTATTATTGAATCATATATATTTTTTGACGCTGAACACAGAAATGACCTTCATTTTTTTCTATCATCGATACTTTGAGAGTTATTGCAATATTTAAGTTTTGATCTTTTTAAGGTTAATGAGCTTACACTAGGTACTTTTTACAATTTTTTATTTGAAGGTTTAAATTTACGAACAGAAACTTAAAAATGACTTTTTACTTGATAAGATACATACTAATATCCCAAAAATATAAGTCAATGCTTTAATATGCCAAAACATGCTTACTTTGCATTTAAGAGTACTTTTTATGATTTTCTCTTGTGAATCAATTTGGATTCTCTTATCAAAACCCACCTATAATCACCCTTTCATGGCACTATCCAACGTCCCGGGTACGCTTCATGTCTGAATATGCCTGGTGAAATATTTCACATTGTTCTTCACTTTACATCCATAAATTCTCTCGAAAAAGTCAAATGCGCAGTGTTAATAAAGCACCTTAATGACCATAACGTATCCCATTTTTTTATAACAATCAATGAGCATTTTATCAGCTGTTTTGTAATTTGGATCTTTACAATTTCCTAAAAATCCCTGAACCACATTACGGAATGCACACCATGCATCATTTTCAATTATGCTCATCTTTTCCTTCAATTTCAAGGATTTAAAGCAATATATAAGAATGTTTCAAATGAGGTCTCATCATCTTCTAGAAAGAAAAGAGAAAAACCTGTTATATATATATATATATATATATATATATATATATATATATTATATATATATATATTATATGATATTATATATATATATATATATATATATATATATATATATATATATATATATATATATATATATATATTTTTTACAGTGTATATCCACCACTCACGGGTGGAGCCCTATTCAAGGAGGGGGTGTTACACGTCTCAGAAGCTCACCAACTAACGCAAATTACGCAGATGAGCACAGACGCAAGCTTTGAAGTGAGGGAGATTAAATTCAGCAGGAAACGCAGAAGATGGAAGAGAATTCCACAGA
>JABUQX010114772.1:17500-27500 GCA_015478945.1 Trachelipus rathkii
ATAGTAATATATATTTTACCTGTGACCAAGTGCCTTCTACCATATTCGTATGGACCCCACTTTCAGGGTCTTTAAAGTGCAAAGAATGATTGACCACATTACAAACAGGGGTTTTTAACGTAAAATAATAAATTAATCTTAAACTTTTATTAAAAAGCAGGCGAGAGTTATAAAAAAAATACCCTTCAAGACACATTGTAAATCGCTTTCGACAATTACTTTTAGGACTCGTGAAATAAAAATTAAAATTTTTATTATAAATACTAAATTCCTTATCGCAAACAAGTTTTAATTGATTTTTTGATTTTTTTGATTTTTTTTGATTTTTCAGATTCGTGACGTCACGCGAATTTCTATATTCTATATATATATATATATATATATATATATATATATATAGTTATTATATATATATATATATATATATATATATATATAATATATATATATATATATATATATATATATATATATATATATATATATATATATATATATATATATATATATATATATATATATCTATATTATATATATATATAGCCAGTAAAGAAGACGCAGAATCCAATCCAGAGTGTCCATTCAACCCATAAAAATTAAGAATTCAGAATAATTTTTTATATAATTAATGTAATTAATGAGTAGTATTCATCATTAGGAAATCGCATGGGCTACCTAAACTGTCCCAGTCAACAACAATAATTAATAATTAGGAATAATAATTAAAAAGTCGCATTGGCCCTCTAGAAAGTGCCAGTCAATCCATAATAATTAAAAAATAAGAATAATAATGCAGAAGCCGCATGGGCCTATCCGACTGTCCCAGTCAACCCACTAACCAACATGCTCGCAAATCCACAAAGCAACCCTAGGGATTGGTCAATTAATAAATTAATAATTTAAGAATAATATTTAAGAGCATTGGCAAGAACCCTCTAGAATGTCCAGTTAACGCAATAATTAATAGAAACATACTTAGAAGCACGCATGGTCCTATTTAAGACGTCCAGTCAACCAATAAAAATTAATAATTAAGAAGCCGCATTGGTCACTCTAGAATGTCCCAGTCAACCATAAAAAATAATAAATAAGAATAATACTTAAGAAGACGTATGGGCCTATCTAGACTGTCCCAGTCAACCAATAATAATTAATAATTAAAAATAATAATTAAGAAGCCGCATTGACCCCTCTAGAATGTCCTAGTCAACTCAAAATAAATAAGAATAATACTTAAGAAGCCGCATGGTCCTTTTTAGACTGTCCCAGTCAACCAATAAAAATTAATAATTGAGAAGCCGCATTGGCCCCTCTAGAATGTCCCAGTCAACCATAAAAATTAAGAATTAAGAATAATTTTTAATAATAATTAATGTAATTAATGAATAGTATTTATAATTAAGAAGCCACATGGGCCTACCTAGACTGTCCCAGTCAACCAACAAAAATTAAATAAATAAGATAATAATTCAGAAGCCGCGTGGGTCTATCTAGACTGTCCCAGTCAACCCATAATTAATAATTAAGAATAAATTATTCTTAATTATTAATTATTATGGGTTGACTGGGACAGTCTAGATAGGCCCATGCGGCTTCTGAATTATTATTCTTATTTATTAATTATTATGGATTGACTGGAACATTCTAGAGGGGCCAATGCGACTTTTTAATTATTATTCTTTATTAATTAATTATTGTTGGTTGACTGGGACAGTCTATGTAGGCCCATTGGCTTCTGTGTTATAATACTATTCATTTAATTTGATAAATGATTTTATTAAGCTTTCTTATTTATTAATTATTAATTATTATTAATTAATGCGGCTTCTCAATTATTAATTTTTATTGGTCGACTGGGACAGTCTAAAAAGGACCATGCGGCTTCTTAAGTATTATTCTTATTTATAATGAGTTGACTGGGACATTCTAGAGGGATCAATGTGGCTTAATTATTATTTTTAATTATTATTATTATTGGTTGACTGGGACAGTCTAGATATCCATACGGCATCTTAAGTATTATTCTTATTTATTATTTATTATGGGTTGACTGGGACATTCTAGAGGGGCCAATGCGGTTTCTCTATTATTATTAATTTTTATTGGTCGACTGGGACAGTCTTAAAAAAAACCATGTGGCTTCTTAAGTATTATTCTGTATTTATAATTGGGTTGTTGACTGGACATTCTAGAGGGGTTAATGCAGCTTCTTAATTATTATTCTGAGTAATAATTAAGAAGCTGCATTAACCTCTCTAGAATGTCCGGCAGTCAACTCATACAATAAGAATAATACAAGAAGCCGTATAGTCCTTTTTAGACTTGTCCCAGTCAACCAATAAAAATTAATAATTAAGAAGCCACATTGGCCCCTCTAGAATGTCCCAGTCAACCCATAATAAATAATAAATAAGAATAATACTTAAGAAGCCACATAGGCCTATCTAGACTGTCCCAACTATGCTGTCCCAGTCAACCAATAATAATATATATAATTAATAATTAATACTTAAATAATAATTAAGAAACCGCGCATTGACATTCTAGAATGTCCAGTCAACTATAATAAATAAGATAATACTTAAGAAGCCGCATGGTCCCTTTTTAGACTGTCCCAGTCACCACAAAATTAATAATTAAGAAGCCGCATTGGCCTCTCTAGAATGTCCCAGTCAATAATAATAATAATATCAAAATAATAATAAGAATATATAATACTTAAGAAGCCGCATGGGCCTATCTAGACTGTTCCAGTCAACCAATAATAATTAATAATTAAAAATAATAATTAAGAAGCCGCATTGACCCCTCTAGAATGTTCCAGTCAACTCATTATAAATAAGAATACTTAAGAAGCCGCATGGGCCTTTCGACTGTCGCAGTCAACCAATAAAAATTAATAATTTAGAAGCCTGCATTGGCCCTCTAGAATGTCCCAGTCAATAATAATAAATATAATAAGAATAATATTAAGAAGCCACATGGGCTATCTAGAAAACTTCCGCTATCTTTCCTCATAGCCAAAATCTACTCCTTCGTTCCTTAAGTTGCGCCCTCTTCATCATATCTGTCTTTTTTAATAAAGGTGCTAAAATTAAATACTGGCCTAACATATCTATTATACGACATTATACAAAAACAATATATATATATATATTAATTAGTCTGCATCTGGCATTAATTTTCAAATTTTTTAACCTTAGGCCTAGCTCTGGGTTCAAAATCTTACAATGGAAACAATGAAACAGCAACATTAAAGAATGTTACAGACTTACGGGTTACAATGCCAATAGTTTGTTGAAAATTGAAAAAAATAAATATATTAAAAACTTCATAATATATATAGTTTTATTTTAATTTTTTATTTCTATTGAAGTTAAATCACTTAAATATACAAAAAATAAAAAATAATAAAAAAAAATATAAAAAAATCAAAAAAATCAAAAAAATCAATAAAATCAAAAAAAATCATGATTTATTTATAAAAAATCAAGTAAAAAAATCAATTGATTTTTTTAATTTGATTTTTTTCGTGCCATCCCTGCTTTATAGTAAATTTTGAAATAAAAATTAAAATTTTTATTATAAATACTAAATTCTTTATCGCAAGCACAAGTTTTAGAATCTAAAATGAACACATCCATTTCCAATAAAGGTCAAATAAGAACTGCTTAAAAAATTGTCCAAATAATACGTCTTAACTTATATAATAAAAAGGACAAATTTTAATAAAATATATATATATATTTCAACAGTAGTGTTAGAGGACACAAAAATTTCAGTCAATCTAATATTATTAGGCCATAATATATATATATATATATAATATTATATATATATTATATATATATATATATATATATATATTATATATTTAAAAAATATAATACAGATATAAATTTATATGCTATATTTAGTAGTTTAATATATATTTGATACATATATATATAATACTATATATATATATATATATATATATATATATATATATATATATATATATATATATATATATATATATATATATATATATATATATATATAATAACGGGTATATATCTTTAATCCAAGGTATAGGGTTAAATTTTTCTCGTCTGCACAATAACTGACAAAGTAAAATATTCTCTATCTTAGCTTTGTGACGACATAAAATTTGAAAATATACATCTAGATAATACTGAACCAGAATAAAAGAGAGAGAGAGAGAGATTCTTCGAGAGAGAGAGGAGGAGCAGAGAGAGAGAGCGAGAGAGAGCAGAGTGTGACATAAATAAAATTTGAAAATATACATCTAGATAATACTGAACCAGAATAAAAGAGAGAGAGAGAGAGATTCTTCGCCAACACTTTGTTCCAGTACACGCACAGTACTAACTAATGCTAGGAGTATAATTCTTACTTAAAGTAGTGACGAAGAAAAAGAGAATATCGCAAGCATCACAACACTGGAATTTATAGAAAAGTTTCACAAAGAAATTAGAAAGGAAGAAGCCTTAAAATTGTGGAATTATAAAAAATAAAGAGCACCCAGATTTCGCAAAAGTTGTTTGTACATTCTTAAGCTACCCTCCGAGCATTGTTGAAAGTGAACTACTTTTCAATGGCGCTGGACATACATATCTATGAAGGCATAAAGCATAACCTACCCATAAAAATTTGTATTATTATAAGGAATAAATAAAGTTAATAACATTTAATATTAAATTAACCACTATTCAAAAGTCCGGAGGTTGAGGAAAGTTAAAATACATGAAGAGAACTGGGTTCACGTTCCATTTCCTCCAAACACGAAATTTTTGTGTGGCAAAATTTATTCAATATTTTTTACAGATTCCTACAGAGATAAGAACGTAAATTCAATGCCATGCTCATATATATATATATATATTATATAATATATATATATATATATATATATATATATATTATATATATATATATATATATATATATATATATATTTATATATTATATATATATATATATTTATAAATATATTATAATATATATATATATATATATATATATATATATATATATATATATATATATATACTATATATATATTATATAATATATATATATTTATATATATATATATATATATATATAATATATTATATATATAAATATATATATATATATATATAATATATATATATATATACTATATATGATATTATAATATAATATATATCATATATATATATATTTATATATATATATATCTATATATATATATATATATATATATATATATATATAGGGCTGTACTTGCTAGATTGGTGGCTTATTTTAAGCAGCAAGCAACCTATATAAGAGGATGGTAATTTAAAAATCCATATTTTGAAATGATGTTTTTATTAAACATAAATAAGGATATTCAACTGATGTAAGGAATTACAAAAGTCCGCTTCTGTTGAGATCTCTCTCTTCGTAGGCAAATTGGTAGTCACAGCCTTTTCCAGCGCGTTTTCCACACTTGCCTCTGACTCTTCGCTTAGGCGAAAATTTGTGATCGAAATTCAAGTCGAAGCCTTTTCCTTGAAGTTCGCTCTTGCCGGGAGGATTTCTGGAGAGAGTATCCTGATGGATTTTCTTCTGGATTCTTAATAATTGTTTTAATCTGACTCTGTATCTGACTGAGAGTACTAACAGGACGGTTTAATATATTATTTCATTTCGACTAATGCTAAAATTTTGCTCGCGGAAATCTTAGCATAAGTAGAAAGCATAAATTAATTTTTAGTTATAATGGAGTGCTACATTACTTCCTGCGCTAAACACGGAGTGGAGAAGTATGTATACATAATTATACAAGATTAAAAATTAACGCTTCCAATTCAATGTATACATATTTGTGGCATCTTGACATGCGCAAAAACATATAAAACATTTCAATGAGGTAAAAAAAACTAAAATACATAAAGTTATACTTTCAAATGCAAACATATCTATTTATGTCCGAAGACATAAGTAGACATATAAACATTTGAAGGCAAAAATAGTATACATGAAATTTGTAGAATATTCAAATACGAGCATAACTGGTTACATCCGAAGATCTAAACATATATACAAATATTTGAATACATAAAAATACAATAATGTTTTATATACAGAAAATGAAAGGTGTTTAAACACAAGCATATTTGGTTATATCCGTTAGATATAAACAAACCTACAAACATTTAAATGTATAAAAGTCCAAAAATTTTAATACATAATAATTATTGATATGAAACCAATTGAATTTTCACAAGTTAAATAGCCACATTGATCGAACCGTAAATCCAGGGAAAGGTCCGTATAAGACGTTTCTAGAGCGTTCCTGATTTGACCAACATGCGCACGTAGTTTTCCAAAGTTGTATAGTTACGAGAGAAACATTGCTTGACATATGTAGAGAC
This sequence comes from Trachelipus rathkii, assembly GCA_015478945.1. Taxonomy (NCBI): domain Eukaryota; kingdom Metazoa; phylum Arthropoda; class Malacostraca; order Isopoda; family Trachelipodidae; genus Trachelipus; species Trachelipus rathkii. Next base: position 23,911 of record JABUQX010114772.1, read on the forward strand.
GAGTTGCTTGAAATTTAAGTCCTTTATTTGAAAAATTTCTTCATACATAAAAGGGAGCGGTCACAGAACCATTTAGAATTCGAAAAGGAATCAGAGTTCGTAGTGGAATCCAAAAATGAGTTTCTGCCCATAATCCAAACTTGAACGATGAAAGAAATCCATGCCGAAAAGGAAGTTTGCTATGTCTAGCGATGAATCCTCGAACTGTGATAGTTGTGAAAAGGTGAAGACCATAATCCAAAATTAGAAATGAAAATTGAAGTCCAGTATCGATAATGTTCGTTTGCTTGAGTCATTTTCTCCGGAAGGAGTGTTTTTTGATTGGGATTTTGTTATAGTTTTTTCTTTTCTTCATTTTGTTTGTTTTTCAGAAGGCGTTGATTGAGTTCTGGGTGTTCTACTCAGGGTTTTACCAATTTATAATAGGGCTGTATTGCTAGATGGTGCTTATTTTTGTGAGCAAGCCCCTATATAAGATGATGGTATTTCAAAAATCCATATTTGAAATGATGTTTTTATTAAACATAAGTAAAGATATTCAATGAATGTAAAGAAGTAACAAAAGTCCCTTCTGTTGAGATACTCTCTCTTCGTAGGCGAATTGGTAGTCACAGCCTTTTCCAGCGCGTTTTCCACAATTGCCTCTGACTCTTCGTTTAGCGAAAATTTGTGATCGAAATTCAAGTCGCAGCCTTTTCCTTGAAATTTATCTCTCTTGCCGGGAGGATTTCTGGAGAGAGTATCCTGAGTGAGATTTTTCTTCTGCTTCTTAATATTCGCTTTATCTGACTCTGTATCTGAACTGAAGAGTCCTCAACAGGACGGGTTTATATATCATTTCATTTCGACTTATGCTAAAATTTTGCTCGCGCAAATCTTAGCATAAGTAGGAACATAAATTAAATTTTTTAGTTATAATGGAGTGCTACATATATATATATATAGTACAATTATATATATTTAATTATTTATATATATATATATATATAATTTATACATATATAATATATATATATATATATATATATATATATATATATATACATTTATATATTATATATAATATATATATATTATATTATATAATATATATATATATATCTATATATATATATATATATATATATATAATATATATATATATATATATATATATTATATATGGTAAAACTTAATTTTCTTTCTGACCTTCGATTTGCGATATCTCGAATATATATGATACCGAATATCTATCGTATGCGATATATTATATATATATAATATATCTATTATATATATTATATATATAATATATAATATATATATATATATATAAATATATATATATTATTATTATTATATATATATATATATATTAACTGTATATAATATATATAGTATATTATATATATAATATTATTAAATATATATATAATATATTTATATATATATATATATACTATATATATATATATATAATATAATATATATATATTATATATATAATTATATATATATTTATATATATATATAATATTTTATATATATAATATATATATATATATATATATATATATATATCAATATATAGTATATATACTATATATATATTTATATATATATATATATATATATTATAATATATATATTATCTATATATATATATTATATATATAGTATATAATATATTTATATATATATATTAATATTATATATATATATATATATATATATATATATATATTAATATTAATAATAATTAATCCTAGATGAGCCACAATCCATATCTCAAAAACTAAACAGCTACCAGGAAAAGAATTACATTGCTTGGAATGCTGGTACATATTTAGTGGGCAAATGTAAAAAACAAAAAAAAAAAAAAAAAAAAAAAAAAAAAAAAATTTTAATAATTATTAATATGAGTTAAAAGCCTATTTTAGAAACTTTTTTTACTTTACTCGTTAAAATCAATAGACTTTGCTACTAAAATTTTTTTTTTTTTTACTAAAGAATACCCGCAAGGGTATAACGCGCAACGACCGATGGGCAGGATCGGGGTCTCTTTCGGCCTTCCGGGAACTAAACGGGGATTTGGCTATTTCCCCTCCGGGGAGGGTCTCCGGAACCCCCGCTCTTTGGTATTTGGGTGTCGCGGGGGTTCCTCCGCCCCTCCCCTACGGGGTATGGAAAACGTCCCCCCCTGTGTTCCCCGTCGGCTCGAGCCCTACATTGCGTGCAACAGCTTTAACAAATAAATATATTATATATACTTATGTCCCCCCGCTGGCTCGAGCTCCCCCAAAAAATTTTTTTTTTTTTTTTTTTTTTTTTTTTTTTTTTTTTTTTTTACATTTTCCTAACCAAAATTTCCTAACCAACATATATGTATATATATATACGTGTCTGCAAAAATTAAACCAATCTATAACTGTTGGTTCACTGACATCTAAATAGGTTACTACCCTTGAAACTGTTTCGCTATGTACAAAGAAATACATAATTAAAAGGGCATCAGTGTAGGAAACTCTAATAATTTGAAAAAAAAAATAATATTTGGGAGAAACAGTATACTTCGAACCACAATGTTTACTAGTACATTAAAAATAAAACTTTTCTCCTATTTTGGTAATTTCACATTCTTTATGACACTTTCTACAAACCTTTTATCTAGTTTCAAACTAAAATGTTGCAGCAATGCTAACAGTATAATCATTCTCACAAATTTGGAATAAAATCTTCAAATTCAAATTCAATATTGCACAAAAATAAGAACCCAACATAACGCTTGAAAATTTTAAAAAAAATGGCGCTTGTTTATTATATAAACATTTTCTTTGAAAGGTTCCAATAATATTGAACTCAATGAATTATATATATATATATATATATATATAAAAATTTTTAATAGATCTAAATTGTTATATATATATATATATATAATATATATATATATATATATATATATATATATATATATATATATATATATATATATATATATATATATATATCTATATAGTGTGTGTGTGTGGTGTGTATATGTTTATATGATTTATATTTAAATTCCTTGGTATCTTGGGTATAATCGATACACATATATCGAAAATCGATTTTAAAACTTAAATATCGATAGGTCAGAAAGATTCTTAAGTATACCGATATTTTTGTTTTTTGTTGTTTTTTTTTTTTTTCCAGTTTACACAAATTTTTTTTTTTTTTTTTTTTTTTTTTTTTTTTTTTTTTTTTTTTTTTTTTTTTTTTTTTTTTTTTTTTTTTTTTTTTTTTTTTTTTTTATTTTTTTTAACTTTTTTTTTTTTTTTTATTAACAAATACAGTATACAATCTATATATATATCTTTATATATATATAATATATATATTATAATATATATATATAATATATATATATATATTATATATATATATATATAGTATATATATATATAATATATATATATATATATATATAATATATATACCATCGAAGAATATGGTTGTTGTTAATGTCACAGAAGTTCAATTCTTCATTTTCATGGGCACACCGCAGAAATACATGCATATATATATATATATATATATATAGTATATATTATATATATATATATTAGATA
>JABUQX010114772.1:47500-55000 GCA_015478945.1 Trachelipus rathkii
ATATATATATTATATATATATATATATATATATAGATATATATATATATATATATATATATATATATATATATATATCACTCATATATATATATATATATATATATATATATATATATATATATATATATATATATATAATATTATATATATATATTATATATATATATATATATATATATATATATATATATATATATCTATATATATTATTATATATATATATATATATATATATATACTATATATATATTTTCTGCTTATTTTATTTATTATTTTAATTATTTGTTTGACCGTGAAGTTAATAATTAATAAATATGTGATTCATTTCCGGTATTTCAACATTTTCTTTATTTAAGTTAAGCTCTTAACAATGCAGAAGTTTTTTAGAGTTCATTTAAGTCTATTCGAAATTCTGTATATTCGAAACGTCTGGAGAATAATTAAAAAATTCAGAACAGAATGTTTCATCAAGACCAAAGAAGATTATATAGAGAACTGAAAAATGACAATATAACAGTAAAGAACCCACCGAAAAAAGAGGAAGTAGATCAATTTTGGAGGAATATTTATGAGGACAATAGAGAGCATAATGCTCAAGCAGATTGGAAAAATGAAATTGCTAACAACCAGATAATTAACAACATAGATAGAATGAGGTTTTTACCTATAGTGAAGAAGGAAGTAAAGCAAGTCATAAAAAACTTCGGAAATTGGAAGGCCCCAGGACCTGATAAAGTTCATAATGTATGGCTAAAGAAAATTACAAGCCTAATGGAACCACTTGTGAAATGCCTGAACAGATTAGTGGAAGGGGAGGAACCCCTACCAGAATGGTTAACGACTGGAGATACGGTCTTGATCCCAAAATCAATAGAAACTAAAAATCCATCTAAATATAGACCGATAACGTGCCTTCCTACTGTATATAAAACATTAACTGGAGTAATCTCAAACAGAGTATATGAGCATGCAGAGACCAACAACATAATAAATGAAGAACAAAAAGGTTGTGTTAGAAATGCATATGGTACTAAAGATCAATTATTAATCAACAACATTATTCGAGAATAGTAGACAAAAGCAAAAACATCTCAGTATGGCTTTAATTGATTATCAGAAGGCTTACGATAGTGTTCCCCATAGTTGGATAAAGGAAATTTTAAAAATATATAAAATAAGTGACACCGTTGTAAATTTTATAGACAGAGGAATGGAACAATGGAAAGTTAACTTGAAACTAAATCATGAGAAAGGTTGTATGGAAATAAAAAATGTTAGAATAAGGAGAGGTATTTTCCAAGGAGATTCTCTCTCTCCACTATTATTTATACTCGCCATTAACCCCCTAAGTAATCTTATAAATAACATTGAAAATGGTTACAGGATTAATCCAAGAAATGAAAAGAAACCAAAAATAATCTCTCATCTATTCTACATGGATGACCTAAAGTTATATTCACCAAATAGGGAGGAAACTACCAGACAGATAGAGATCGTAAAAAAATTCTCAGATGATATAAATATGGAATTTGGGTTGGATAAGTGTGCCTTTCTCTCACTTAAGAAGGGAAGAAGAGTGGAGAGTGAGAACATCATGCTGGATCAAACTACCATCACCCAGCTACAACAGGAAAATACATATAAATACCTAGGTATAGAAGAATCGGAAAAAATTGAACATAAAAAAATGAAAGAGAAACTGAAGAAAGAATTCTTAAAAAGAACAAAATTAATATTAAAATCAGAATTAACAGCAAAAAACAAAGTAGAGGCCATTAAAACGTTTGCGGTACCAGTCATCTTATATAGCTGTGGGATAATAGATTGGTATCAAGAAGATCTGAACCAACTTGACATCTCGGCCAGAAAAATGCTAAATGCACATAAGATGATCTACAAGGGACAAATATTATCTCGATTGTACTCAGAACGGAAAGAAGGAGGATTGGGAATGGTGGAGCTGGATCAGGTATACAAGAAAGAGATCATCGGAATAGGTGAATACCTGGAGAGCTCAACAAAGAAATTCATACAGTGGGTGTGTCTGCATGAAAGAAGCAAACCGGACTCGACCTCCATTATAAAAAAGAAGAGAGACTACATGCGGGCACACAATATAACAACAGATCAGGTCCAGGGATGGGAGGAAAAAACAACAAAAATAAGAATGAAATATCTTAAAGACAGATATGGGGAGAACAGAAAACAAAAACATTTAAACCAATGGAAGAGTCAAGCAATGGCAAAGCAATATAAAGAGTTATTGGGGGAAGTATACATTGATGGAGACAAATCGGTAGAAATATTCAGTAAAGGGCAGAATCCAATATTTGGTGGAGTACCTTATATGGTAGGTGTATACCGAGTTTCATCGTTCTACGCCAATATTTCAGATTTGGGGGCCGGTCCCTCAAATTTGGTTCCATCGGTCATTTTACCCCGGATACATCTAAGATACAACCTAAAAAGGCTGTATGTCAAGTTTCGTTGTTCTATGTCAATATTTCAGATTTTGGGGTGAGTACCCCATCTGGGGCACCCACAGTCATTTTACTCCCGGGGGCATCTAAGATACATCCTCAGAAGGTTGTATACCGAGTTTCATCATTCTACGCCAATATTTCAGATTTGGGGGCTGGTCCCCCAAATTTGGTCAAATCGGTCATTTTACCCCGTATACATCTAAGATACAACCTAAAAAGGCTGTATATCAAGTTTCGTTGTTCTATGTCAATATTTCAGATTTTGGGGTGAGTACCCCATCTGGGGCATCCACAGTCATTTTACTCCCGGCTACATCTAAGATACATCCTCAGAAGGTTGTATACCGAGTTTCATCACTCTACGAAAATATTTCAGATTTGGGGGTTGGTCCCCCAAATTTGGTCAAATCGGTCATTTTACCCCATATACACCTAAGATACAACCTAAAAAGGCTGTATATCAAGTTTCAGCTTACTACATCAATATTTAATGTTGGGTCAGGATCCTTCTGTGGATCTAGACACCTATAACGGTCTTATAACCACCATTATTCCGAACTCTACGACCCTCGATAACCATATAAGGACACCACATTTGTTTGTTATAAAACGAATGTTTATTAAGCACGGTCGCTGTGGCTCCAGCACCGTGCCGGAGCCAACTCCTCAGATTCACATAGCAACTATCTCTAGAAACTCAACTCTGAATCCTTTCACCAAATTTCAGCCTTATACGTTCAATTAAATTTTTTTTAATGGGAGAGGGTCCCCCTTCGGGGGACCTAGTGGGCATGTAACCTCGTATACAACAAGGATATGTCGCCATCTAACCCCCCTCCAAATTTTTAACAACCGATACGAATAAGTCTAACTACTACTACACTACTACTACTACTACCACTACTTACTACTACTACTACTACTATACTACTACTACTACTAATAATAATAATATAATAATAATAATAATAATAATAATAAATAATAATAATAATAATAATAATAATAATAATAATAATAATAATAATAATAATAATAATAATAATAATAAAAAACACTTCAGAAGCTGAGCGAGTCGAGCCGGAGTTCCGAGCGGACAGAGCCGGAGTCGGATCGGAAGCGGAGTCGAGGCAGGAGGCAGGAGCCGGAGTCGGAGTGCGTAAAAAACGATCCCTTACAGGGATCGTTTTTCGACTCGAATCAATTCTCTTCGAGAATTGATTCTTCGACGTAATAATAATAATAATAATAATAATAATGTGTATGTGTATGCGCGCGCCGCTCCTCTCTCTCTCTCATGCGCATTGAACACCTGGGTCGATGATTAGCCGTTAGGCTTAACTCAATCTCGGATTGGAAAGCCAAAAGGGTATAAACGAGGGCGTAGCGGCTACGCTCTCGGGGGTGACACCCCTTTATAATACATCCTACGGTCACCACCAAAACTCGCCTGTGATCAGTTTATCACATACATAGATTATATTCCAGAAAGTTTTCAGACCTATATCTCATTTAACTTCCTAGCAAAAAGAGTGTGCTTTCATTGTGGTTTATTAATATTATTATTATTATTATTAGTATTTTTATTATAATATATATATATATATATATATATATATATATATATATATATATATATATATATATATATATATATATATATATATATATATATATATATATATATATATATATATATATATATATATATATATATATATATATGTAGGTGGATGGATGGAATAAAGGAGATGCTGGAGGAGGGAGGGATGGGGGAGGAAGAGGGTAGGGTGTTGGCGAGGGATAGAGTGGGGTGGAGGAGGTGGGTGAGGGCGAGATGAGAGGGGGTGTGAATGAGGGAGGCTGTACGCACCACTACCCCGCTCAAGCGGGACAAAGGTGATTGTATAATAATAATAATATAATATTATATATAATATATATATATATATATATATATATATATATATATATATATATATATATATATATATTTTTAAATATATATGGATTTTTTATATATATATATATAATATATATATAGTATTATATATATATATATATAATATATATATATTATATTATGTATATATACTATATATATATATAAAGTATATATATATATATTCCAGAAGTTGGAGGGTTCTTTAGAATATATCACTAATTCCAACCTTTTTTTCACAATCTCCTCAGAGATGCTCTGTATTAGATGAAATTATTGGGAGACGGTTTCTAAAAACTGTTAAAACAAAATTTTATCTAATACAGAGCAACTCTGAGAGATTGTGAAAAAAAGTTGGAATTAGTGTATATTCTAAAGAACCTCAACTTCTGGATATATATCTATATATCTGTATATATATATATATATATATATATATATATATATAATATATATATAAATATATATATATTATATATATATATATATATATATATATATATATATATATATATATATATATATATATATATATATATATATAATTTGAAATATATATATATATATATATATATATATATATATATATATATTATTATTATTATTATTATACAATCACCTTTGTCCCGCTTGAGCGGGGTAGTGGTGCGTACAGCCTCCCTCATTCACACCCCCTCTCATCTCGCCCTCACCCACCTCCTCCACCCCACTCTATCCCTCGCCAACACCCTACCCTCTTCCCCCCCATCCCTCCCTCCTCCAGCATCTCCTTTATTCCATCCATCCACCTCCTTCTTAATATATAATATATATATATATATATATATATATATATATATAATAAAAAAATATATATAATATATATATATATATAATTATATATAATAATATATATATATATCATATATATATAATAATATATATTATATATATATATTTAGATAATAATAATAAAATAAATAGTAGTAATAAACCACAATGCAAGGCCACTCTTTTTGCTAGGAAGTAATAGAGATATAGGTCTGAAACTTGGAATATAATCTATGTATGTGATAAACTGATCACAGGCGAGTTTTGGTGACCGTAGGATGTATATAAGAGGTGGTCACCCCCGAGAGCGTAGCCGCTACGCCCTCGTTTATACCCTTTTGGCTTTCCAAATCCGAGATTGAGTTAAGCCTAACGGCTAATCATCGACCCAGGTGTTCGATACGCATGAGAGAGAGAGAGAGCGCGCGCGCATACTTATTATTATTATTATTATTATTATTATTATTACGTCGAAGAATCAATTCTCGAAGAGAATTGATTCGAGTCGAAAAACGATCCCTGTAAGGGATCGTTTTTTTACGCACTCCGACTCCGGCTCCTGCTCCGGCTCCGACTCCGGCTCCGACTCCGACTCCGGCTCCTGCTCCGGCTCCGACTCCGGCTCCGACTCCGGCTCAGCTTCTGAGTTTTTATTATTATTATTATTATTATTATTATTATTATTATTATTATTATTATTATTATTATTATTATTATTATTATTATTATTATTATTATTATTATTATTATTATTATTAGTAGTAGTAGTAGTAGTAGTAGTAGTAGTAGTAGTAGTAGTAGTAGTAGTAGTAGTAGTATGGTAGTAGTAGTTAGAGTTATCGTATCGGGTTAAAATTTGGAGGGGGGTTAGATGGCGACATATCCTTGTTGTATACGAGGTTACATCCCACTAGGTCCCCCGAAGGGGGACCCTCTCCCATTAAAAAAAATTTAATTGAACGTATAAGGCTGAAATTTGGTGAAGAGGATTCCAGAGTTAGTTTTAGAGATAGTTGCTATGTGAATCTAGGAGTTGGCTCCGGCACCGGTGCTGGAGCCACTGCGGAGCCGTGTTAATAAACATTCGTATAACAACAATGTTGGTGCGCTTATATAGGTTATCGAGGTCGTAGAGTTCGAATATGATGGTTATAAGACCGTATAGGGTGTCTAGGATCCCACAGAAGGGATCCCGCCCCAAACATTAAATATTGATGTAGAAAGCTGAAACTTGATATACAGCCTTTTTAGGTTGTATCTTAGGTGTATACGGGGTAAAATGACCGATTTGACCTAAATTTTGGGGAACGCAACCCGTCAAATCTGGAATATTTTCGTAGATGATGAAACTCGTATACACCTTTCCTGACGAGTTCCTTAAGATTGTAGCCGGGAGTAAATGACTGTGGATGTCAGATGGGTATTCACCCAAAATCTTGAATATATTGACATAGACAACGAACTTGATATACGCCTTTTTAGGTTGTATCTTAGATGTATACGGGGTAAAATGACCGATTTGACCAAATTTGGGGACCAGCCCCCAAATCTGAAATATTGGCGTAGAATGATGAAACTTGGTATACAACCTTCTGAGGATGTATCTTAGATGACCCCGGGAGTAAAATGACTGTGGGTGCCCCAGATGGGGTACTCACCCCAAAATCTGAAATATTGACATAGAACAACGAAACTTGACATACAGCCTTTTTAGGTTGTATCTTAGATGTATCCGGGGTAAAATGACCGATGGAACGCAATTTGAGGGACCGGCACCCCAAATCTGCATATTTGGCGTAGAACGATGAACTCGGTATATCACCTAACCATATAAGGTACTCACATCATGAGTATGCCTTTACTGAATATTTCTACCGATTTGTCTCCATCAATGTATACTTCCCCCAATAACTCTTTATATTGCTTTGCCATTGCTTGACTCTTCCATTGGTTTAAATGTTTTTGTTTTCTGTTCTCCCCATATCTGTCTTTAAGATATTTCATTCTTATTTTTGTTGTTTTTTCCTCCCATCCCTGGACCTGATCTGTTGTTATATTGTGTGCCCGCATGTAGTCTCTCTTCTTTTTTATAATGGAGGTCGAGTCCGGTTTGCTTCTTTCATGCAGACACACCCACTGTATGAATTTCTTTGTTGAGCTCTCCAGGTATTCACCTATTCCGATGATCTCTTTCTTGTATACCTGATCCAGCTCCACCATTCCCAATCCTCCTTCTTTCCGTTCTGAGTACAATCGAGATAAT
>JABUQX010114772.1:70000-71902 GCA_015478945.1 Trachelipus rathkii
AATCATTCGCATATTATAAAAAGGTAGTGCACCCTCCACTCTCTTCCATTCTCCTTCATTCTAACACTTTTCCTTGCCACCCGTACCTCTAATTCCTTCATAACCCTATCCAAATACAAATTGATTAACCAAGGAGACATAACACATCCTGCCTCACTACGCAATTAATATTAAAAACAATCACATTCAACTCCATATATATATATATATATAATATATATATATATATATATATATATATACTATATATATATATATATATATAATATATATGGTGAGTATATAAGATTTAAAGGTAATATATGAAGGTTGAATATATGGTTAGGTTTTAATATTTGGTTGAGTTATAAGTAACTAAAATATATAAATATATATCTACTATATATATATAATATATATATATATATAGATAGAGCTCTATGAAAATTCTATCTAAAATTTAGATTAAAGTTCTATGACGATATATTATATATATATTATATATATATAATAATATATTATTATATATTATATATAATATAATAAATATATATATATATATATATATATATATATATATATAATATATATATATATAGTATATATATATATATATACAATTTGGTTAGTGGAGAGGCTAGGGCTGATAGATCTGGGGGAGGTGTACAGGGTTGGCAAAGACAGGATCCCTTTAAATTTCCACCAGATTTGAGGGAAGTTTCATCTTCTATCGGAAGCTGTCAATTTGTCTTACGTCAAAGAAAAGATTTACAGAAATGTCGAAGGGCAGAAGACCAAGAAACAGAAATAAGAGAAAGAAGACCACCAGTAGAGTGTTTCTTTTTGAGGTCATACTTGCGACCAGAGATAAGATTAGAAAAATTATTATAAGGAAATTGCAATTTTTAAGTAAAAAAGTTTTATGTGTAACGAAGAATAGATTTAGCACAATTCCGGGATAATATATAAGTTGCGTGGGTTCTGGAGTTTGATGACGACGTTAATTCTTGGAAGCAGCGTCACTGTGGCGAATAGCACAAGAACAAGCAGAGTTAAACCAAGGTTTGTTAGGTTTAGTTGAAGGGAAATAGTAAGGCTTGTTTGTCTTCTTGCCAGAGAGAATAACATCAGTCTTGCTCTCTGCACACACCGAGGGTCCGTCCCCTCCCCTCCCACCGAGACCGAAACAGTATTCATTCCACAATGCTACAAGAAAAATTTTGTTCTGATTTTTCTTTTGTTTTTTATTCCGTTTTTTATGTAGATTCCAAATATGTTTTTAGTTTTTCTCTGGCATCGACTTTTTTTGTGTTACCAACAAATTGAATATAGGTAAATGATTTTTAATTATGAACGATCTATCAAAAAAAAAATTTTTTTTTTAAAAGTCAAAACAGACGATATTCAGTTTCTTATGCAGATTTCAAATATGTTTTTAGTTTTTCTCTAGCATCGACCGTTTTTGTGTTACGATGGCAGGAAGTATTTATTGGCATCTCATTTTGTATGGTGGTTACCGTTACAAAAAAAAAAAAAAAAAAATTTTTTGTTTCTTCTGATTTTTTTATTGTTTTTATTCAGTTTTTTATGCAGATTCCAAATATGTTTTTTAGTGTTTTTCTCTAGCATCGACCGTTTTTGTGTTACGATGGCAGGAAGTATTTAATAAAATACAAAATGAGAAGATGCCAATAAATACTTCCTGCCGTCGTAACACAAAAACGGTCGATGATAGAGAAAAACTAAAACATATTTGGAATCTGCATAAAAAACTGAATAAAAACAATAAAAAAAATCGGAAGAAAGAATTTTTTTTTTTTTTTTTGTACATAATGAGATGCCAATAATTACTTCCTTTTTTTAATAATTAATATTAGTAAAATGCCAATAATTACTTCCTGCCGTCGTAACACAAAAACGGTC
>JABUQX010114773.1:0-12500 GCA_015478945.1 Trachelipus rathkii
TCAATATATATATATATATATATATATATATATATATATATATATATATAACATAAATAACTACTATAATATATATATATATATATATATATATATATAAAAATATATATATATATATAGCAACGCTGCTGCTGCTATGCCTGCTGCTATATATATATACTCTTTATATAACCTTAACTATATACCAACTAGTATATCTTCTTTACTCTTCTTCACATATATATATATATATATATATATGGACTACCTTTCAACCCAAAATCTCTGGGTCACTTCAAGTTTGCTGTGGATGTAAAGAGGCTGAAGAGGATTACAACGATTTTTGGGTTGAAACTGTAGTCCACGTATATATTTTACAAAATAGTTTTGAGTGTTTATATATATATATATATATATATATATATATATATATATATATATATATATATATATATATATATATATATATATATATATATATATATATATATATATATATATATAAATAAATCTTAAAAATGTTTAATACTTATAAATTACACTAAAAGAGTTACACAATTGCTTGAGCATCGAAAGACAAAAACGATGTCGGGAAAATAAATCATGGAAAAAACGCTTTCCATGAGAGAAGAGAAGCCTTCCATAATAATTTTAAACTTGAGGAAGGTTAGGCCAAGAAGAATGCAAAATTATATATATATATATATATATACCTTATATATATATATAGGCTATATATATATATATATATATATATATATATATATATTTATATATATATATATATATATATATATATATATATATATCTTATATATATACATATATATATATATATATATATATATATATATATATATATATATATATATACTATATCTTTATATATAACTGCTCACCAACAACATATATAACAACTATAGCTATACATATATATATATATGTATATAAAAAAAAAGTTATTTATATATATATAAATATATATATATATATATATATATATATATATATATATATATATATATATATATATATCTTTTATATATATATATATATATATATATATATCTTTAACATATATATATATATATAACTTATAATAATGTATATATATATATATATATATATATATATATATATAATATATACGCTATATATATATATATAACTAATATAATATACTTAACACCATAACTCGCTGCTGCTGCCGCTATGCTGCTATATATATTTACAGTTACCACCGCATGCATGGGCGAGACCTATTCAAGGAGGGAGGTGTTGAACGCCTCAAAAATTCATCTAACGCAAATTACCCAGATGAGCACAGACGCGGGTTCAAAGTGAGAGAGATTAAATTGGGTAGGAAACTACAGAAGATGGAAGAGAATTCCAAAGAACACAGAGGTGGCAGGAAGGAAGGAAGTACCACAGTGAACTAGATGAAGTTACTAATATCAACACAAAACTCATGTGCCGACATAGCACTCCTTGTGCTTCGTGGGTGTCGTAAAGGGGGTGGTACGCGAGTGGAAAGTTCCCTCGAGCACGTGCCGATACGGTACCTATAGAGAAAAGAATAAAGCACCAACACACGCCGCAAAGATAGAGGGTCAAGTGAACTAGAAAGTACAGAACAGTTTATAAGCCTTTTGGCCTTTGACTCAATCCTATCCAAAAGCCGGGTGAAACCAAAGATCCTCCAGATGTGAGAACAGTACTCCATACAAGGTCGGATGAGACCCTTGTATAAGATGGATGAACTATAAAGAGGAAAAAAAGTTTCATGAGTCTAAACAGAACTCTCAGTTTCTTTGAGGGAGCCCTAGCAACCGTTGTGATGTGAGGTTTCCAAGACATTTTTTGTTTATATTAAGGCCAAGGATGTTTATATTGTCAACAGGAGAGACAAGAGAACTATCGAAAGAGATAGGAAAGTTAGAAAGTATCTTAGAGAGGGAGATTTGTAGAAGTTGGGTTTTTAAAGAATTAAATTTCACAAGGTTGAGACCACCCCACCCGGAATTCTATCCAGATCAGCGAGAATAGAAGTTAAAGAGGGAGCAGAATTGAAATGAGTTGAAGTATGAAGGGTCGAGTCATCTGCACATGAGTGGACAGAGTTAGATTTGCAGGTGAAACGGTCATTAATGAAAAGCAGGAATAAAGTATGAGATAAGACGGAACCCTGAGGAACACCACTATTGACAGAAAAAAAAGAAATTGCCCCATCAACAAAAACCGATATTGAGCAATTTGAAAGAAAGCTATACATAAGTAAGCAGAGAGAAAGAGGAAACCCAAAGCAGGGGGGCTTGGTGAGCAGTGACGCGTGCCATACCCTGTGAAATGCTTTGAATATGTCAAGCGTTACCACGCAAGTCTCCCCGGAGTTCCTTAGGGCGGTAAACCATAAATCTGTTAGATGGGAAAGTATATCGCCAGTAGACCTCGAGAGCCGAAAGCCGTACTGGTGATTGGAAAGAAGGGAATGAGATTCCAGGTGGTCTAAGAAGTGAGAGTTGAGAAGGGTTTCAAAGATCATATAGAGTATACAAGTTAGAGCTATAGGGCGATAGTTAAAAGGATCAGAGCAGCTTCCTTTTTTTCGGAATAGGTTAAACATGTGCGTGCTTACAACACTGAGGAAAAGTGCTAGTATTGAGGCATAGAAAATATAGTTGAACGAAGGGCGGGGTAAGCACAGAAGCATACTCCCTCAAATCTCGGGGAGGAATGCCAGCCGGGCCACTCGCCTTCCCATTTCCTAATGTTCATGAATTTCTAAGGGCCATGCACCCAATCAGAGTATGATTACAGGAAAAAGTCATAGGACACCTGAGAGGAGAAGGAGGGAGGAAGAAGAATGCTCAGGAAAAATCGTTCCGAGGGTTAAGTTAGAGGAAAATAGAAGGCCAAAGAAATTGGCCTTTTCAGTTGGAGTATTAGCAACAGAACCATCAGAGCGAATAAGAGGGGGAAAGGATGATTTACAGAAGTTGTTAGAGATGTTTTTGGCAAAGAGGCCCAAAAAGATTGTGAGTAAGAGAAACAAGGAGGTCGCAGCGCACTTTCGTTTAATGAAGAAGTCGCGCTCGTCGAAGATATCCCTGAAACGATTTCTAGCTGAATGAAAATTACCAAGAGTGATAGGAGGGCGAGGTACTTTCCACACCCGATACACTGTCTCACAGCCTGCTGCTGGCCAGAGAACAAAAGCACGATCGAACCATGGATTTTGAGGAGAAAAGATTTAGTCGAAGTAGGAATGAACCTGCTTATCCCATCAACGACTACAGCTTCCACTTTATCGGCAGAAGCTGAAGCGTCTTCAGAGTCAAAGCTAACTATAACTAAAGTGCCAGGAAAACGCATAGGGCAGTATGGAGCTGTTGAAGAGAAAGTATTATAAGTTGTGGTCAGATTTACCGATGGGAGCGAAGGTGGTGTATTTATAGAGAGAAGGACTAGTGGCGAAACACTAGGTCAAGTGTGTTCCAAGAATTAGATTAGGAACGATCCGGAATGTGATAGGTTCTTTAATTTGGTTGCTGAATCGTTGAGAGATAACTGGATGATTTGGCTTCCTCCCCACCTAAATCAGTATGAGAGGACCCCAACCATTCATTGTTGAGTACATTAAAATCCTCTAAATGGAGGCCCTCCTTCAGTATTTGGATGAGAAGATATAACAGTCTCGTGAGAAGTAGTAAGGTAATCATAAAAGGCATGAAAATCTGCTCTGTTAGGAGAACAGTAGCAGAAGCTCAAGATTATTGTAGTAGGATTAAGAAAGATTTTCAGCCACAAAACATCGAAGTTAGGAGATTCGAGATTTTAGAGACGTGTTGCATTAGTATTAATGTTTACGTAGGCACATAGTCCACCCTTCAGACAGAAATTTGAAATAAGTTATAGTTGGATATATTAAACGAGTTAGAGGATGAATTCTTAGTCATCTGGGTCTCAGGCAAGAGCAAAATTAGGGTTAGAGTTAGAGAGGTGTTATTCCACGGATGAAGAGTTGGAGTGTAAGCCACAGATGTTGGTAAAGTCAATAAAAAGCCCGCGCCTATGCAAATCTGCCCTCATACACGCACACACAATCACAACAACAACAACAAAAACAACAGACAGAAACAAATAGACAAAAACCAAAGGAGAAATGAGGATAAAATTGTTCGTACACTAAAACCTAAATTTAAAACCTGAAATTTTAAAACGCTAAAACCCTATTTATAGTAAATATCTAAAATATGAATAATCTAGAAAGTTAAAAACACTCACACACTCACACACTCACACACTCTCACGAAATTGCGTGCAAAAAAAGAAAAAAATACTATTAATCAACTAAAAATGGAGGATAAATCTGTATAAATTAAAATAATGGCTATCCAAATAGGTAAATATTTCTCTAAAACCCAAGTTAAAGAAACGCTAAAAATCCAAGTTAAAAAGAAGACGAGGAAAAAAAACATAACCAAGCACATATTAAAACCATAATAGTTGAAAACAATTAAAACAGGGCAGCACTTAATATACAAACACTTAATGGGAAAAATAACTAAAACACTATATATATATATATATATATATATATATATATATATATATATATATATATATATATATATATATATATATATATAAATACTCTGATCTTTCATTTTATATATATATCCTCAATATATATATATATATATATATATTTCTCTATATATATATATTTTATATTTATATCTATATATATATATATATCTTTATCTAATCATATATTTGTATCTCTTCTTTAACTATATACATATATATATATATATATATATATATATATATATATATATACTGCTCTATATATATATATAAATATATAAGAGACATGGAGTCGCAAGGAATTTGATCATAATTATAAAGGCGAACACTGCCAACAAAACTCCATACATGGGTGATATTAATAAGATCGTCGTATTCTCAACTTTATTCTAAACGTTTCGGATTATATACCAATCCATCCTCAGTAGACTAAAAATAAAATTAAAACTAAGATTAAAATTAGATAAGTATAACGTTAAACAATAACTATGAATATGAAACTAATAAATGAAAGATAAAAAATAACAAAAATATAAAATAATAAATAAAGAATAAAAAGTAAATGAAAAATAAAAAATAAAAAATAAAAAATAAAAATCATGAAAAATACATATTAATGACTAAGAAATGACAATTAAAAAAAATAACAATTAAAAAATAATAACAATTATAGGGTATACTAAAAAATAAAAAATGAAAATGAAAACAGGAATAAAAATAAAAAATAAAAATAAAATAAAATAAACTACCATAATAATAATAATAATAATAATAATAATAATAATAATAATAATAATAATAATAATAATAATAATAATAATAATAATAATAATAATAATAATAATAATAATAATAATAATAATAATAATAATAATAATAATAATATAATATTTATAATAATAATAATAATAATAATAATAATAATAATAATCATTCACATAATAATATAAATAGTAACAAATGTTAACCCACCAACACTTCCAAACAAGCGAGAAGAAGCAAGACGTATACAGAAAGCATAAAAGATTAAACTATGTAACGAGATAGTTGGTTGTTACATCAAATCGTGTGTAGTTGGGCAGAGCTTGAAGTGATATTTAGAGGGGGACGGAGACTGTGTATAAATAAAGATTCTATGATGCGACCTTCTTTAATGGATTTAAAAGGTTTCAAGATTGAGAAGTTATTGTTTAGGATGGGATGATCGTTCTGGAACGCACGGTCCCGGATTGCTGATGTTTCCGGGTTGGTGTATGGGAGGCCCGTTCTGAACGAGATACCCTTATGCTTTTCAATTCTGATCGTGAGTTGAAGGGAGGTTTCCCCTATGTAGCAGGCGTGACAGTCTGCACACTGATATTTATAAACGACCATGGATCGAAGCAATTTGGGAATCCGCTCTTTAAGGTGGAAAAAAGAAGGATCTTTTCAGTTTTGCGGAGACAAGATATATCGATTGTCATATCGATTTTTTTAGATAGTTATATGGGTCCTCAGTGTGTCAACACGGATCGGCTTCCAGCGACGGATAAGTTTTTAGCGAGAAATATATTTCATATTAATTCGGTTTTTATAAATTAATTATTAATGTAACTGTTAAATAACTACAGGAATAGTTATCAATTTGCACAAATCTAGAATATATATATATATATATATACCTTTATATATATATATATATATATATATACTGCTCTTTCATATATATATATATAACCATATATATATATATATATATATATATATCACCTATATATATATATATATATAGTTAATCACTCACTTAATTTCAGTTTCAGGTATTTTACTTCAATTTTGTTTTAAGGTTATTTTAGGCTGGGTTGGGTTAGTTACGGCTAGGAATTCGCCTTCTTTAACCTAACCTAACCCAACTATGTTGTAACCCAGCCAACAACCCAGCAGCAACCCAGCAACCCAACCCAACCCAAACTAGCTAACCTAACCTAACCTAACCTAACTAACCTAACTACTTCTTCAACCTAAACCTAACCTAGCTTACTCTCTTAATCTAAAGCAAAAATTAAAGAAAAATACCTGAAACTGAAATTACTTGCAGATTAAACTATATATATATATATATATATATATATATATATCTTTACTATCTTATATATATATATATATATATATATATATATATATATATATATATATATCTATATATCTTTATAAATAGTTCGAGAGAGGAGAGAGAGAGAGAGAGAGAGAGAGAGAGAGAGAGAGAGAGAGAGAGAGGAGAGAGAGAGGAGATTTGAGAGAGAGAGAGAGAGAGAGAGAGAGAGAGAGAGAGAGAGAGAGAGAGAGAGAGAGAGAGAGAGAGAGAGAGAGAGAGAGAGAGAGAGAGAGAGAGAGAGAGAAAGAGAAAAAAAATGTTTTTAAAGAATAACTTGAAGAATTATTCAATAATGACGGTTCAGCTTTTGGCGACGATCAGTTTGACGAATCAGTTTTTAGCTATAAATATATTTCATATTAATTCGGTCTTCATAAATTAATTATTAATTTAAATGTTAAATAACTACAGGAATTATTCAATATTTTCCTAAATATATGTTTTAATTAATAACACGTTAGCACTTTAAATGCTATACATAAATATTTTCGGAAAATTGACAACAAACACTTTAACATTTCAAATCCTGTACATTAACTGCGGCAGTAGGGAGCGATATATCTATCGAAAGAGTCGATATGTAAATCGATATTTTTGTCTCCTCATAAGGGAAAAGAACCAAAAAGAACTTATGCTAAAGGGATTAGACGAAATAAGTTTGAATTTTATATGTGGGTAGGCAGAGTCAAGAATTTTCCTAAGAGATTTAGTAAGATCTGTTATTTTGGGGCCGAGAAAGGGGATTTTGAGATAAATTGAAAGTTTAGGAGCTGAAGAGGTGAGAGTTTTAGGACGAAAGATGTCGTCCAAATAGGAGTTGAGAATCCTATCAAACATGTAGGGGGGGGAACAGATTGCCGACAAAGAAGTTCCGTAGATAGCACATTTCTGAGTGGGAACCGGTCCAATCTGAGCATATCTTGTATGCCCGATCAATCAGACATAAAATACTCTTAAGTTTGAAGCTTAGGGGAATGAAGCTGAAGAAGTTAGTACGAAACTACCGTAACCTGGAGAAATGTAGGAAGAACCTAGCCAAAGCAGAATTGGACCTTCACTTCCTTAGAGTTTGCAAGGGATATAAGTTTACACCCACATTTATGAGGTTTAGGTTATATAGGAAAGACTTAAATAATACGTCTCTCTATAGAAAAACGGTTAACTCTTTACTAAGCTTGGAAATCAAATTTAAACAACGCCTAATAAATCAATATACAGTTAAAATTACTGAACTTACAAACTCGCTTAAACAGTCCGTTTCATTCCTCGACTTTCATCATTTGAGGCACCTTATTAATAATCATATCAAATCTTTTGCATCCTCTACTAAAAACCGTCATGAACGCAAATTGTCACGACTTGGCTTAAACTACAACCTAAACATAGATCCCGATGCTGTCATATTCAATCTTAGTAGTAGAACTTTGTCTAAGGATGAGAAACGTATCCTTGCACTTGGTCTTGATTTTAAACTCCCTTGTTTTAAACTTAATTTTATCAATTATTTTTGCCAATTTGAAAGATTGTGTACACAGTTGACTGAACTTTACCCATTTCCGAACTCTGAAAGTGTTACTAGAGATGCCATTCATAATATTAAATCTGTCGCTAATCGATTTTTTTATAACTTTAAAGGACACAAACTTTTCTCCCCCGTCTTTAAACGTAAGGATTTTTTAACCCTTAAGCTACTTGGACGTGACTCATCCATTATAATAACGAGACCAGACAAAGGAAGGGGCGTTGTGGTCCTGGATAGGAATAATTATGTTGATAAATTGACTCATCTTATTTCTGATACCTCTAAATTTAAAATTCTCAATATTGATCCTTTCAAACACATTTTAAAAATTGAAACTAAAATAAACAATTTCATTAGGAAACTAAAATCCCTGAATGCTTTACCCCCTGATTCCGATCTCTGTATCTCTGGTACAATCCCTGGATCCATTTATGGTCTCCCCAAAATCCACAAACCTAACACACCACTCCGTCCCATTTTATCAGCCATCAATTCCCCTACCTACAAACTCGCTAAATTTTTAATTCCTTACCTCAAAACCATCACAAACAACCTCTTCACGATCAGAGATACCTTCCACTTCATTGAAGAGTTGAGGGGTTTGTCTTTCGATCAGTGTTTCATGGCCAGTTTTGATATAGAGTCCCTATACACAAACATCCCAATTGTTGAAACTATCAACATTATAACTCAGTCCATTTTTAACAATAATTTACCTCCCAATATAGATCCCTCTCTAAAATTTAATTTCGTATCTACTCAGTTCAAAAAACTTCTACAATTGGCCACGGAAGACACCATCTTCCTTTTTAACAACATTCTTCACCAACAGATCGATGGCATGGCGATGGGATCGCCGCTCGGCCCAGCCTTTGCAAATGCTTTTCTCACACATCATGAAGCTATTTGGTTGGAACAGTGCCCACCCCTCTTCAAACCCTTATTTTACCGCAGATACCTCGACGATTGCTTCATCATATTCAAAGATCAATCACACCCTGCACAATTTTTGGACTATCTTAACAATAAACACCCAAATATTAAATTCACCATGGAACTAGAAACCAACAGACGCCTTCCCTTCTTAGATGTAACTATCGAACATAACACCAATGGCCGCTTCCGTACCTCTACATATCGTAAGCCTTCCTCTACTATCCTGGGTACTAACTTCTTCAGCTTCATTCCCCTACGCTTCAAATTTAATAGTATTTTATGTCTGATTGATCGGGCATACAAGATATGCTCAGATTGGACCGGTTTCCACTCAGAAATGTGCTATCTACGGAACTTCTTTGTCGGCAATCTGTTCCCCCCCTACATGTTTGATAAGATTCTCAACTCCTATTTGGACGACATCTTTCGTCCTAAAACTCTCACCTCTTCAGCTCCTAAACTTTCAATTTATCTCAAAATCCCCTTTCTCGGCCCCAAAACCACAGATCTTACTAAATCTCTTAGGAAAATTCTTGACTCTGCCTACCCACATATAGATTTCAAACTTATTTCGTCTAATCCCTTTAGCATAAGTTCTTTTTTCCACCTTAAAGAACGGATTCCCAAATTGCTTCGATCTATGGTCGTGTATAAATATCAGTGTGCAGACTGTCACGCCTGCTACATAGGGGAAACCTCCCTTCAACTCACGATCAGAATTGAAAAGCATAAGGGTATCTCGTTCAGAACGGGCCTCCCATACACCAACCCGGAAACATCAGCAATCCGGGACCATGCGTTCCAAAACGATCATCCCATCCTAAACAATAATTTCTCAATCTTGAAACCTTTTAAATCCATTAAAGAAGGTCGCATCATAGAATCTTTATTTATACACAGTCTCCGTCCCCCTCTAAATATCACTTCAAGCTCTGCCCAACTACACACGATTTGATATAACAACCAACTATCTCGTCACATAGTTTAATCTTTTATGCTTTCTGCATAAGTCTTGCTTCTTCTCGCTTGTTTGGAAGTGTTGGTGGGTTAATAATTGTTACTATTTATATTATTATGTGAATGTTGTCATTTTTTCGTGATTTATTATTTTATTATTACATAATAATTATTCTTATTATTATTTTATTATTATATTATTATTATTATTATTATTATTTTTATTATTATTATTCTTATTATTATTATTATTATTATTATTATTATTGTTGTTGATTATTATTTATGGTGATTTATTTTTATTTTATTTTTTTTTTCCCGTGTTTATTTTCATTTTTTATTTTTTAGTTTACCCTTTAACTTTTTTTTTTTTTTTTTTTTTTTTATTTTTTTAGTCATTAATATGTATTTTTCATGATTTTCATTTTTTATTTTTTATTTTTCATTTACTGTTTATTTTTTATTTATTATTTTATATTTTTATTTTTTATCATTCATTATAAGTCATAGTTATTGTTTAACGATATATTTACCTAATTTTAATCTTAGTTTTAATTTTATTTTTAGTCTACTGAGGATGGATTGGTACAATCCGAAACGTTTAGAATAAAGTTGAGAATACGACCATCTTGTTAATTCACCCATGTATGGAGTTTTGTTGGCAGTGTTCGCCTTTATCATTAAGATTAGATTCCCTAGAAATCAATATATTTCTCATATATATATATATATATATATATATATATATATATATATATATATATATATATTTATATATTTTTTTTTTACGACTCCCTATATATATATATATATATATGTATGTATGTATACTATTTACACACATTTATTTATAAAGAACATCAATTTTTATTCTTTTCTTTCCAAATCTCTTTATTATTTTTTCTGATATATATTATATTTATTAATATATAGAATAAATTATATTAAATTTATATATATATAAAAAATATATATATTATAAATATATATTATATATATATATATAATATATATATATATTATATAATATATATAGTATATATATATGTATAATATTAAATATATAAATATATATATAATATATATATATATATATATATATATATATATATATATATATATTATATATATATATATATGTATAAACATATTATATATATATATATATATATATATATATATATACTAGCGACAATGCAAGAGAATGAATAGATTCATATATGAATCACTAGCTGTATTGCACATTTTCTAACATTTGAATTTCAATAGGCTTACAACACTCGAAAAAGAATTTAGTAATTTTTAATGAAACTTAAATCGAATACGATTCCAATATTCCCGTATTTACAAAACTAACAGCTCAATTTTATTAAAAACACACAAAATCAGTAATAAAAATAATATGAAAAGCGTATTATTACCAAATAGAACTCCACACACAATCTTTATTATTAATAACATGAAAATATAGCAACTGATCTGAGTCAGAGGCAACCTATATCGTCGCCGAGAAAGAATTTGAGTCAAACGCGTTTTCTCCGACTCTCAGGTTGAGTCAATAATTATATAAATGGATTATGAATTAAATAAGTCGATATAAGAGATGATCAAGTTAGCATAAAATAATTATTAATTAGTTAATTATTATAATTATGTTATTAATAATATTATTATTATTTCTTGCTAATGCAATTTAAATGGGGATTATTTAAAAAAAATGACTGATACTGACTCGTCAGGCACATCCAAAGTTGCCTAGCCTTAGAGAATAAGGAACTATTTTTTTGACTCCGAGAATTAACAATTGCCACCGATCGCTACTATTAAAAAAGGAATCGAGTAGAAATTGATGCCGGCATCTTAAAGCTAGCCTTGGAACGAAATCATTAATATATAATATATACAATAAAATAAAAATAAAATATATAATTATAGATAGATATATATATATATATATATATATATATATATATATATAATTATATATATAAATATAATATCTATATAGTTTATATATATATAATATATATATATATATATATATATATATATATCTATATCTATATATAGTAGCATAGTTACATAAACTGGCGGCCGACTTGTCAGGGGAGTCGTCGACCCTTCAAGTCGTATGTCAGTACAGACATATATTTTTTACTCACGTAGGTTCATGGGTGTTTTTTTGGGAGTCGTTTTGTCATCCAGATTCTCACGTACCTTCCTGGGTTGATTTTTTATGTATGGGATTCAACACCCAAAGGGTATCCCCAAGGGGTGGAGGCCCCCTTTTTTTTCAGATACGTTAATTATTTTTATGGGCATGTGTAGTTTAGTTTAGTTCAGTTATAACCTCACGTTCTTTCATGGGCCTTTTTTAAGGCA
>JABUQX010114773.1:20000-22485 GCA_015478945.1 Trachelipus rathkii
CTCACCACCCTATTCCTAATCCTCTCCCTTCTGCTAACCCCACACACCGCTCTCAACCCCTTCATCTCAATACTTCAATTTTTCCTGGACAGCTAGCATTCAACCCACACGTTTCACACCATACACACCGCTGGTACATCAGATTTTTCAAACATACTATCTTAATTCTGTGATAGAATCCCCCTTTCATCATTTTCTCTCAGACCACTTCAAGCCCTCATTCCTTCACTATTCTAACTGTTTCTTCTCCGTCCTTCATCCGCTCCGCCTTACCAACTCCCTCTCTAAATATCTAAAATTTTACTTCTTCCAATATACCCCCCTACTCTAAACTTCTAACCCTCCCCCTCCTCCTTTCGCTCCCTCCTCAACACTAACACTTTACTCCTTGCCATGGATTTATTTAAGCCCTTTTGGTCCAACAACTCTCTCACACTCCTTCACTCAAATACCTGGCAGCCCTTTCCGCGTTTCTTCGCCACTAAGGGCAGTAAATGATCCCAAACAGTATCATGTTCACCTCCCTTCTATCATTCCCATTCATCAATTCCACCCCCCTCCCCTCCCTCACCATTCCTCTGCAAACACTCTCCATAAACAAATTGAATAGCCACGGCGACATTACACACCCCTGCCTCAATCCACACACCGTCCCAAACATCTCACTCTCCCCTCCTAACACTCTCACACACATTCTTACTATTCCATAAAAAGCGCCTAATACCTTTCCCCTACTTACCCCGCCAGGTCCATTTTTCCCTCCAAACCCTCCACAGTTCCACGTCTATTCATCTATCATATGCTTTCTCTTCTAAAAAACGCATCCATACACTTTCCCTTTCTTCTCTATACTTTTCTCCACAAGCATCTTTAAGTGTGAACACTTGGTCCACACACCCTCTTTCCTCCCTAAATCCTCCTTGTTCTTCCATTCTCTCCCTCGTCCGTGTAAACCTCTTACTCTTCATCAGTAATTCCTTTCTCCGTACCAATCCTCATACTCGCGTACGGCCTGAGGACGTCTTCCGGTGCTTCCCGGTAGCCCCTCGGTATCAACATCAGGTTGGTGGTGAGTGTGACACTGGATTTTCGGGAGGATGGATGTTTGGATTCCTCCCCCCTGTATAAGGGGAAGGGGGATAGGATGGAATGTGGAAATTATAGAGGTATATGTCTTTTAAGTGTGGTAGGGGAAGGTGTACGGAAGAAATCTATAACTAGACAGGATTGTAACGTCGATGAAATTATATTATCTCAAAGATTTAGATGGAGAATCCATAAAAGGAGGATTTTAGGGAGGGGAGAGGGTCGTATGGATCCCAAGCTCTGCCTTCCACTTACTAAATGACTGGGCTTTATATGTCGAGGGGGGAAAAAGTAATCGACGCATGGAACAGGGAAACGCGTATGGGATTGTCCTTAATTTAGCTTGTGGTTATAGAGCACGCAATATGATAGAGTGAATAGAGGTGAACTGTGGAGGTGTCTCATCCGACGTCTCCAACATAGTGTTAATAAAATCGGGAGTGTGAGACCTAGGGAATGTCAGTTGACACGAGGTAACGGTACCTTAGGGCTTTTTCATAGGAATAGTTAGAAATTGTGTGAGAGTGTTAGGCCCTATAAACGGGGAGAGTGATGTTCTGGGACGGTGTGTGGATTTGACGCCGCATGGGCTGTGTACAACATTTCCAGTCGCTCCTCAGAAGGAATGGCTATTCAACTCTTTGTATCATATGGCGCATCGCGAGATCCTTGGAGCAACTGTCCGGCAAGTATGGTTTAGTTCCTTTATTCACGGCCCTAATAATTTCCTCCATTTGTATTTCATCCTCCCCTTCTTCCCGCAACTTATTTCCCATCCTGACCTCTTGTATATCTTCCTCCCCTACCCCACCCCCTTCATTCAATAGTCCACTAAAATACTCCCCCCCACCTCTTCCTCACGCTAATCTCTGCTCCTCCTTCCCAATCCCCATGGGCTTGGGCAGTGCGGATGCCGCTCCATCCGGCTTAATGGCCTGCACTCCTGACCCCCAATCCGTCCTTCCTCTTCCCTCGTTGTGTTTTATTTTACCTTCTGTCTTCCAGGAAATCGTTCGTTAACGTGCGGCGCCCAGGAGGCAAAATTTTCCGTGGACTGTTTCCTAATTAGGCAAGCGCAAGGGCAGTGGGGTGTGGCCCGGGTTCACTCTACAGTTATTGCTCCTTCCGTGCAGTAGTACCGCTGTCGTTCTTTCTTGTGCGGAGGCAGGCCGTGAGGCAGGGGGAGGGGTTTCGGTTTCGCGTCGGGGGGTACGTAATGGCCGAAGTAAGCTTTTTTGATATTTGGGATGGAAGTTGGGTAGGGGGCTGGAGGGATGAAGGGGGATGACCTAGAATAGGTTTGAACGGACTGAAGGGCTTTGAGTGGTCTGAGAGAAATATGGAAAGGGGGGATCTATCACAGAAAGTTAAGATAAGTATGTTTGAAAAAATTTGTGTA
>JABUQX010114774.1:0-18910 GCA_015478945.1 Trachelipus rathkii
AATGAGATTGAAGGAAATGGGAACATTTTCCATGGAAAGGAAATTTCTTAGAATGGATATGGCACAGGGTTATTGTTGGAACTCTTCATTATAGAACTCTAAACATTTTGTATAAGCTGAAGCAGCTCATACAATGCCATAGTTGGACTTAAATATATGCTACAAACATCTACTACTACTACTGATTGTGACAAGTTTATTTTTTAAATGGGTTTCCTCTCAGGATATGGTAACTAGTAGTTCACTTTCAACTTTTAAAAATAGATTGGGTATGTATATAAATGATTTGAATATTATATAGTTAATATGCATTGTTGACTTCTTGTTAATTTTTTCTATACTTCTTTCAATCTTTCAATCAAAAAAAAAAAAAAAAATAGAAATGTTAGCTAGATTTTAATGGAAGTTGGCAACTATGGTTTGGTATCAAATACAGTATTTGTTTAGCATCCTATTTCAATTTAAATTTCATGTACTAAGTAAGGAGTGGGATAGTAATTGAAGAAAATACAATTCATTAAAAAAAAATAATTAATATCTTTACTGATAGTAAGACAAATATTGATCCAATTCCACGGTTAAGAATATTGACTTTTTTATGTTTTCTCAAAGAACATTGCACAGTCCTTGATTTCTGACAATTCCAAGGAATTAGGCCAACTGTTGGAACTCTTCATTATAGAGCTCTAGACTTTTTGTATAAGCTGAAGCGGCTCATACAATGCCATTAACAATGTAAAATAGCTGGACTTGAATATATGCTACAAACATCTACTACTACCACTATTGAACTTTTAGAGAAAATTCCTCATCTCAAACTCTTTAATTGTAATATCTGTAACAGATGGCTTTCAAACGGATAGTTTAACGGACTGTGGTTTCAAATATAATGACTTTTCATCGGATGTGAAACTCCCATCTTATAGCACAGTATTTACAGCATAAATATATGCAACATAGAGAATCCCTATGCATTTAAATCAAAATCTCACACCAACCTTTATTATTTTTACAAACTCACTTTCTTAATTATTAATAAAATAGAAAAAAAAGTTTATCAACTTATTATTTGGCATTCTATTCCATCTTTAAAGCACTATCGCATCGTCAACTAATATGGTCAGTAATTAACGTAGTATCTCTGTTATTTCACTTTTTCAAAAAGATGTTTTTTTGAAAAAGTGAAATATTGATATTTTTTTTTCTACTTATCCGATCAACATAAAATTTTTAAGGTTTGTATAGTCGGGTGAGATAAATCTTTTTTAATTTTTTTTTTAAATGTTTTTTTTTTTAATTGTTTTTGTATACTTAAAAGAAAATTTTAAAAAATTTCCAAAACTTTTTTTTCTTTCTGAAAATTTGTTCCAAGGACAAATCGAAAACTACTGCATATACAAAGAAATTATCTAAATAAAAAAATTTGTATCTCCCCCGACTACATATGCTCTGAAAATTTAATCCTTATCGGATGAGTAGAAGAAAAAAAAACGCAATTTTTCATTTTTAAAACCATTAGAAGTAGGTTTTGAATTTCGACTGCTGAGCACAAATTTCCAAAAAAAAAAAAAATCAGAAAACTACTTCGTGACTTTTGTAGGTAATAGACCCATCTATGTATATTTCACGTTTGAAGTTATTTCGAAAAAAAATTGTAGGAGTTGAAGCCAAAATTGTCAAAAAAAAAAAGGTTTTGAAAAAATGACTAGACAGAAAAATAGCAGAAAACGACGTTTTAGAGGTCAGAACAAGCTACAGTTTGCAGTGTTTCTGATGAAAATTGGCTGAAAATTAAGAATTTATTTCATTTGTAGATGGGGGCTAAAATGAGGTGCTGCTGGCTTCAATATTGGACCCTGCCCTAATGGAATCAGAACGTTGGGTTGAAAATCCCCTTGTGGAGTCGTTAAATTTTAAAAATCCCTTTGGGGAGTCGTTAAATTTTAAAAATCCCCTTGTGGAGTCGTTAAATTTTAATAATCTTTCACGGAAAGAAAGGGAACAGCAAATTGACATTGCAACAGACAACACTAAAATTAAAATTTCAAGATGTGGAACTTGCAAAATTTTGTATAGAATTATTTATGGAATACCCTGATATAAGCTCAAAAACTTTGAAAGTAATAATGCAGTTTCCAACCACATATTTATATGAAAACTTTTTCACACTATGCAGCAACAAAAAATAAATTTAGAAATAGACTAAATATAGAAGCTGACTTACGCTTACAAGCAACGTCTATAATTCCAAACATGAATGCTCTCTGTAACCAGCAGAAGCTCACCCAAGTCATTAAAAAGTATTTTAAATAATGTATGTTTTTTAAATATCATTTAAGTTCCACGAAATTTTTAATCTAACGTAGGGGTTCCCTGGATAAGAAAAGTTTGGGAAACCTTGGTCTAAAGTATCACCAAGCAACGCATCATCAGTGGGATCCAAACCCAGAGGTACTTGGATGGTTGTGCTTTTAATAGCCTATCCATATTAAGATACAATGGTTGATAGAAAGACTACAACTAATAATATACCTAGGTTTGTGACAATTTTGACATCGTTTTCAAGGTCCTTCATGATCTTCAGCTTCAGTTCTGTATCGAATTCATCAGCTACAAACAAGGTTTGTACATGAGCTGAAACAATCATACTAATTTCAAAATAATAATAATAATAATAATAATAATAATAATAATAATAATAATAATAATAATAATAATAATAATAATAATAATAATAATAATAATCTTCTTCATCTACCTTTTTTCCCCCAAGATTGGGAGTAAGGTGCGTTACTTGCATCGGAAAAGAAAAACAGTAGAATATGACGAGTTCTTACTAATTAATTAATATTTAGAATATATGCTGAATGAAAAGGGAACTGGATGATGCAGATTGTAGTAGGAAAGTTGTGAATGGCAGGAAGGTGGCTGGTGCAATTAAATCGTTGGTGGATGTAAAGGGACCAAGTTTTGAGTGCGCTAGGGTCTTGCATGAGGGTATGTTGTTACCTGTGGTAATGTATAGTAGTGAGACTATGGTCTGGAATAAGAGGTATAGATCTAAAGTTCAATGTGTTCAGATGGACAATCTTAGGGGCATGCTAGGTGTGAGAAGAATTGATAAAATGAGGAATGAACGTATTAGAGAGCTGTGTGGTGTAAAGAAAGGGGTAAATGAGAGAATAAATGAAAGTATGTTGAGATGGTTTGGTCATGTGGAAAGGATGAATGATAGTCTGTTGGTTAAGCGGATGTGCTGGGAATCGACCGGCTGGGAGACCGAAGAAAAAAGTGGATTGAGTCGGTGAAGGAATGTCTGGAGGAGAGAAATGTGTGTTTGGCAGAGGCGAGAAGAACGGTGCAGAATAGGAGTGAATGGCGGGGCTTTGTGGGAGGGTATGGTTGTAGCCCACTTTGGCCAAGGGATGAACCCCACACTGACGAGATGCCATTGTGAGTGTCCGTCGCGGTCCCGTGAAACTCTAGGGTGGATTTTCTGACTGTGACGAGTTCTCACCAATAGGTATAGAGGGAGCGGTGAGGCTGGGCTTTCTTTTCAACTTATGTCATATTCTTCTACTACTTTTCTGTTTTCGGTGCATGTCAAGCGCCTTACCCCCAGTCTTGTTGAAAAAAGGTAGATGATGTTATGTTATGTTTTTATAATAATAATAATAATAATAATAATAATAATAATAATAATAATAATAATAATAATAATAATAATAATAATAAAATAATAATAATAATAATAATAATAATAATAATAATAATAATAATAATAATAATAATAATAATAATAATAATAATAATAATAATAATAATAATCATCTTTATTTTAGTAATAACTTTTCTCCTCCAAAATACTCCCAAAACAAATATAGTTAATTTAAAGCAAAGAACTTTTTATTTTATATCTATTCATAATAAAATAAATCCAGGATACATAAATTCAATACCCACTCTCAACCAAACACCGTCCCAAATCCCAACTTACAAAATGCATTATGCATTTTACTTCTGGAGAAGAAATCAATGAGGGCGTCGCGCTCTTTTGGAACGGAGAGAAGAACATCGATTTGACTCACGATGATCGCCGTAAATGGAAGAAAAGCAAATTTATTGAAGCCCTCTAAAAATTTGGAAGGCGTCCCAAATAAAAGTGGTTTACTTGCTGTACAGAAAAATAATATATATATATATATATATATAATATATATATATATATATATATATATAAATATATATATATATATATATATATATATATATATATATATATATATATATATATATATATATATATATATATATATATATTTATATATATATTATATATATATATATATATATATATATATATATATATATATATATATATATATATATATACTATATAACTATATATATAACTATATATATATATATATATATATAACTATATATATATATATATATATATATGCATCTCCATGTAGTGGATGCAAGAATATACCATGTCGCCTAATTGTTCTGCGTGTCGTAAAAATTTTAATAATAATTAATTGAAATTTTTATAGCTTTTGTAACTGGACGAGATAAATCTTTTGTTTAGATCAATGTTTTGTGTGCCCAATGGTTTTGCCTCTGGTCATGGGAAAACTTGAAAATTTTAAAGTTTTCTATTGAGCAGCTGATGTGGTGGGGGAGGGAGAAAGAATTCCACAGGTATGTTCTACGTATCGTAGAAGGCGATTAAGGGGACAGTAGTAGTTGGGTTGACTGCCCACTACCACTTATCTCTTGCTAGTATGCTTATGCCAGACCTCGGACTTTTTGTGATCATGTAAGCGAGCTTGAATCTTCGGAGAAAATGTATGAAATCAGTATGCGGTAAATGGAATGCTCAGAATAAGTGTCAGAGAAGAGGGAAGGTGAATGGGTGTATTTAGCAAATGTAAATTTGGATTTGCCCGCTGTGACTGAAACAAAAAATGATAGGAAAACAGTAAAGAGGAGCGAAGGGGGGGGGGGGGGGTGTGGTGTGAAATGTGTGTGTGCTGGAGTGGAAGAGGAATGAGAAGGGGAAATGGTGTCGAAAGTGATTGGTTTAATATTAATAGCGGAGTGAGGCAGGGATGTGTTATGTCTCCTTGGTTATTAAATTTGTATATAGATGGGGCTATGTAAGAATTAGAGGTGGGGGTGGCAGGAGATGATGATAGAATGATGGAGAATGGAAGAGAGTGCGGGGCCCTTGCAGATGATTTGGTTTTGTGCGGTAATCTGAGAGAGTTTGAGAGGACTGGTGAGAAGTTTGGGCAGGGTGTGTAAAGGGGGGGGGGGTTAAAGTAAACGTAGTAAGATAAAGTATGGTTATCGAGTGAGGACAAATCCTCGTGAAGATATAATAGATGGTGAGCAGCTGAACAAGTTGTCCTGAGTTTAAATACTTAGGACATATGTTGGATGAAAGGGAACGGATGATGCAGTGTGTAGTAGGAAAGTTGTGCATGGCAGGAAGGGTGGCTGGTGCAATTAAGTCGCTGGTGGATGTAAAGGACTGATCTTGAGTGCGCTAAGGTCTCACATGAGGGTATGTTGTTACGCGTGTTAATGTATAGTAGTGAGACTATGGTCGGAATACGAGTATCTAAAGTTCATAGTGTTCAGATGGACAATCTCAAGGGCGTGTTAGGTTTGAAAATTGATAAAATGAGGAAAGACGTATTAGAGAGTTTGTGTAGTGTGAACACGGATAAACTGAGAGAATAAATGAAAGATCGTGAGAATGGTTTAGTCCATCGTGGAAAGGATCGGATGATAGTCAGTTGCGTTGAGCGGATGTATACGTGCGGGTGTGCGTCGTTTGGGAATCGACAGGTGGAAGGCGCGAAGTAAAAGCTGGACTTGAGGTCAATAAAGAATGCCTGGAGAGCAGAATGTGAGTTTGGCAGAGCGGAAGGAAAGGCTGGGTATAAGAGGAGTGAATGCGGGTTTTTGTGAAGGGTATGGTCTGTGGCCCACAGGTGGGACAAGGATTCGAACCACCAATGACAAGATGCATAGTCGAGGGTCCATAAGCTCTTGTGGATTTTCTGACTGCGAACAGTTCCACTAATAGTATAAAAGGGCGGTACAGGCTTCGGGCACATTCCTCGACTTTTGCTCAAAATCTCTCTCTCCAGTACTTTCCTGTTTCCGGGCATGTCCACGCACCTTTATCCTAGTTTTCGGGCAAATGAAGGTGGATAATAATAACTAATAATAATAATACTAATAATAATATATAATAATAATAATACTCAATATAATAATAATAATAATAATAATAATCAATACATCAATAATAATAATAAAAATATATAAAATAATAATTATAATAATTATAATAATAGGATCGAACTGATAGTCCGGTTGTTAAAGCGGATTGCAGGCGAGACATTGAGTTTGGCACAGCGCGAGAAGAAAGGTGCATGATAGGCGAGAATGGCGGGGTTTTGTACAGGGGTATGGTTTGGCTGGCCCACCTGGCCAGGGATGAACTACACTGACGATTTACCATATGAAGGATCGTTCGCGGTGTGAAGCTCTAGGGTGGATTTTCTGATTGCGACGATTCTTTACTATTAATCGGTACAGAGCAGGCGGTAAGAGCTGGCGCTTTCCTTTCGACTTTGTCATATTCTCCTCTGCTTTTTCTTTTCCGATGCTTGTACGCAGCTTACTCCCAATCTTGGGAAAAAAAGGTGAAGAGAGAAGAAGATAATAATAATAATACTAATAATAATTCATAATATATATATATATCATATATATATTCTATATATATATATATATAAATATATATATATATATACTATATATATATATATATATATATATCTAATATATATATATATATATATATTAATATATATATATATATATATAATATACTATATATATACTATATATCATACCTGTGGATATGTTACACTCCCCAATGAAATTGTATAAAACAGCATGTCTTGTACATATCTCATGTAATAGGTTTTGAACGTTCTTTAAAAAGGGTTGTCCGAAGCACCAATCATAAAGATTCTCTACAATCTGAAGTAATAATTAGACAATAGCAATACAGAATAACGACAATGAAAACATATTAATACTATGATTTATATATGGTTATATACTGGAAAATAGATAGAAGCTCACAAATGATCGTTAAATGAGATGATCCAAAATTATAATAACTGAAAGTTAACTTGCATATTTAATATTTCATTCCTTACCTCTCAGCATGGTACTATAAGGGGTGAAATTACGGATAGCTCCTGCGAGAAACTCTACTGCTAACGAAGTACCAAAAATCAACATGTCGCTCCAGAATGTGGTGAAAAATGTTTCTGGGGAATCTGGGTGAATATTATTATAATCAATCAAATTATTATAACTTCAACACCACTAAAGATAAAGATAGATAGATACTCAACACTCAAATTTTCAAATTGTGAAAAGAGATTGAGTCAAAATAATACAGAATCTTGATTTCTAACTTGGGAGTTGTAACTACGTCACTTCAAACTTCATTCAATAACCCGACCCAGCCTTCATTAATAAAAGAAGTTTAAACATTTAAATTCGCAAAGTAATTATAAAAAGAAGTTTAACATTAAATTTCCAAAGTAATATTATACTGATCAAATATAAACATTTGGAGAAAAACAATCAATTAAAGCAGAAAGTTTATTTTTTTATTTTAAGATAGGTTCTAATTGGAATTCTGATTGGAATAGTCATCAGAATCTATTCAGCCATATCAAGTTACGCGTCTATATAGGAATGTCAATCTATCTGTTTAGAGCACTTGTTCCATTGGGTGGCATCTGTCTGTTTTGGATCTGGTTGGTACTACTCTACAGCTCTTTTTTGCAAGGCAGAGTTTAGGTCTTCTTTGTATTAACTCACTAATCTATTATAAATTATTTCTGGCCGCTCAACGTGTTTCGTATCACTCACCTTTAGACTATCGCTTCTTCTGAATCTATACTGGTAAACCTCTTCCTTTGAGAAAGGTCCAGGTAACTTTAACTTTCCACAGCTCTCGTTGAAAGAATATCTATATATACTATAATACTTATTATATATATTATATATATATATATATATATATATATAATATATATAGTATATACTTAATAATATATATATATTATATATATATATATATAATATACTATTATATATATATATATATATATATATATATATACTCATCCACGCTCCTGTTCCCAGCTCGGATGAGGTTGAAGTTTGAAATACACTGAGAGCAAAAAAGTAGTAGAAAAACAGGACGCAAGTCGAAAAGAAGCTCCCTTTTCCCATCCCTTTTATACCCTTAAGTGAGAACTAGTCGTAGTCAGAAAAATCCACCCTAGGGTTTTATGAGACTGCGACGGACCCTCACTGTGGTAATCTGGTCAACTGTGTGGTTAATGCCACTGGGCAGGCCACAAGCTATGTCACTCTTATTATGCACCTTCTCCTCGCCTGCCAAATCACATTTCTCGTCCTTCAGAGAATTCCTTACTGACTCAATCTACGTTTTCTTCGATCTCCCAGCCTTTGATTCCAGCACACTCACCACTTTACATCCACTTAACTCAACCAACTATCATCCATCCTTTCCACATAACCAAACCACCTCAATGTACTCTAGTTTATTCTCTATTTACGCCTTCTTACACACCAACAACCCATATACGTTCCAATCCTCATTTTTAATCGATTTTCTCACACTACAGGCCCTCACAGATTATCATCTTCTGAACACATTGTACTTAGATCTTATACACTCTTATTCCAAACCAATAGTTTTACTACAATATACATTAACACAGGTAACAACAGTCCCTCATGAAAAACCCTAAGCCGCAACTCAAGACTTAGGCCCTTACATCCACCAAGGATTTTTAATTGCAACAGCACCTTCCTACCATTCATAACTTTCATACTACATTCTTCATTCAACATATATACCTAAATATTTAAACTCACAGCACTTGTTCCCAGTTCTAACCATCTAACATAACTTCACACCGCGGACTCCCCTCACTCACTACCATGACCTCTCTCATATATAATATATATATATACTATATATATATATACACACTATACTATATACTATATATATATATATATATTATATATTATATATATATATATATATATATATATATATATCATATATACTATATTATATATAATAATATATATATATTATATATA
Organism: Trachelipus rathkii; assembly: GCA_015478945.1. Taxonomy (NCBI): domain Eukaryota; kingdom Metazoa; phylum Arthropoda; class Malacostraca; order Isopoda; family Trachelipodidae; genus Trachelipus; species Trachelipus rathkii. Next base: position 9,253 of record JABUQX010114774.1, read on the forward strand.
TTCTAACTATCATATATTAGGGATGTCCGATACTCAGAAAGATGCCGATACCGAATCACTCTACTTTTTTTAGGTACGCTAGATACCGATACTCTAGATTAATATAATAAATACACAGTAATCAAGATAGACATTTGTGTAGCTGCTAGCAACTCAAGATTGCCATTCCTGTACAACAAATACTTAGTCATTTATTTCAATATTTGTTGTGCCCAAGAGTATATTTATTTTATGAATTAAAATAGTATCTTAAAGAAATAATAAATGCAATATAATATTAATAACTTTTTATGTTTGTTGTTTATTCAAAAAATATCTCCATTTACATTTTCCAGTAACTATTAAACAAATTTAGCTACTAGCTTTTATGTTTTTAATAACATTATTACAATTACAAGAAGATTCTTTAACTAGCTAAAAATATAAAGACAATAAAATAAGAAAGAAGAACCCTCAATTAATCTGCTTGGAAAAGACAAAATAATAAAAACGCTATTAATTCAACATGACATAAAAATAATATACTCCTTTAAGAAAAAATAGATATCATTCAATACTAAATTCAAATTCTCAAATTGTGATACATAAAACATTAAGCTTTCACTAAGTATCTGGGAGAGCCTGTTTCTTTATGGGGTGTTTTACATTCCACCTGCACTAAAAATACGCCTCGCTCATCGACTGATGAGGAATGGAACTGTCTAAATTTTGCTTGCAAGCAGCTGAATAATACTGGAAGCCTTGTCGCCATTTATCATGCACCACATGAAAAGGATCTCTCTGTAGGCAGCATCTCCATGTTTTCGTAGCCTCCTCTCCTCTTTGCACGATTCAAATTTAAATTAATCTTTGCTTCAATTGATGACTATCTGTTTCTTCAGTTTTTTCGATGAGGTTCCTTGATTTGATTTTCTTTGAAAGTGAATGAGATGTCAAATCGCATTTTCAGCCATGAAACCTTATCAAGTCTACATCCAATCCTCTTCATCTTCCAGTAGGTTAATTTGCTTAAAAGTCACCATCATCACTATCAGTGCGCTCGCCAGGGGTTGCTGATAAGGCGGCTTCCACTCTGTGAATTTTTTTTTGTCACGCGGGCAAGCTCCCGTTATGCCATTTAAAGTGCCATTTCTAGAAGTGGTTCACACGTCGGAGATGCATTCTTGTGAGGTTTCAGCTAGCTCAAGGAATTCTTTATTAGAACCTTTTCAAATATCGAAAATAAGTTTAATTACACAATGTAAACAAAAAAAAATTATTTTTTGTTCTTCTGATTTTTTTATTGCTTTTTTTAAACAGTTTTTTATGCAGATTGTTTAACTACATTCTAGTGCAATGATATAATTGAAGGTGAGGTACCAAACTTGAATATCTTTTATAATATAATAATATTAGTTAATAATAATAATAATCATTTATAAAATTGCAAGTGGACAGTGTAAAACGTTGGCAGATTCATTTTGATTATGTTTGTTGATATTAATGCTATGTTCTAAGCACATTTCCACCAAAATTGAGGGAACCAAGTATTGGATAGCGTACAGGCTCTACTTTGGTTGCCTATGGTGATTAAGATAAGCACTGGGCACCTCATTATATGTGTGGAAGTTGTAAAACAACCCTAGAAGGATGGCTAAGAGGAACAAGAAAAGCAATGCCTTTGGTAATTCCCAGAATATGGCGAGAGCCAACGAATCACTATGATGACTGCCACTTCTGCATGGTGAATATACAAATATGAAAAGGTAAGAGGAAGGCAATTCTTTCATACCCAGATATTCCCTCATCCACGATCCGCAGTTCCTCCATCAATGAAACTACCTATACCTTACACACACCTAGTAAAAATTGTTTTATAAAAGCTCATGAACATATAAAAAGAGAAACGAAACTATGTTTTCCTCAAGACTATATGTAGCAGCTACTTTATATATATATATATATAATAATATATATATATATATATATTATAATATATATATAATTAATAATAATATATATATATATATATACTATACTATATAATATATAATTATATATATATATATATCTAATATATATAATATATATATATATAACTATATATATATAATATTATAAATATATATATATATATACTATATTATATATATATATATATAATATTATATATATATATACTATATATATATATATATTACTAATATATATATATATTTGTTATATAAAAAAAAAATTATATATATATATATATATAATATATATATAATATTAACACTCCTGTAGACACGTCTCCGTGAATCTCGACATCTCCTAACTTCGAGATGTTCTGTGGATCAAAATATTTTCTTCCTTCTACTACAAATATCTTGTGCTTTCTGCTACTGTTCTCCTATTAGAACAGATTTTCACTGCTTTCTTGAATAATCTGCCCTTTCTCACGAGACTGTTATGTCTTCTCATCCAAATACTGAGGTCCTCTATTTAGGGGATTTCAATGTAACACACAAAACTGAATTGTTGGTCCTCTCATACCATGATTTAGGTGGGGAGAAAGCCGAATCATTCAGCATTCTCAACGATCTAGAGCAACTAATCAAAGAACCTACACCCTGCATTCCGGATCGTACCACCGATTTCTTTGAACACACTTGACGGCTACTGTTTCACACAAGTTTCCCTTCTCTCTATAAATATACACCACCTTCGGCTCCTATGGTAAATCTGACCACAGCCTTATATCTCTTAATTTCACATACTTTCTCTCCAACAGCTTTTTTCCTGCCCTATGCGTTTTTTTCTGGACTTTGATCGGCTGATTGGGGGGGCTTGCGTCGCTTCTACACTACCTAATTGGCATGACTGCTTTGACTCTGATGACGCCTCGGCTTCTGCCACTAAGGTGGGAGCTGTAATCGTTGAAAGGATGAGCAGGTTCATTCCTTTCTTCGACTAATCTTTCTGCTCCTCATAATCATGGTTTCGATCGTGCTGTTCTCTGGCCATTCAGGCAGAGCCAGCGCGTATCCGGGAGTGGAAACTTCTCGTTCTCCTATCCTCTCGCTAATTTTCAATCACTAAAAATCGTTGCAACGGGGTACTCTTCGACGCGCAGCGTGGGCTTTTCATCAACGAAAGTGCTCTAACCTCCTTGGATCTCCTACTGACAAATCTTCTGGCCTCTTGCCAAACATCTCCAACAACTTCTGTAAATATCCTTTCCTCCTCTTATTCGACTGCGATGGCTGCTGTTGCTACTCCCAACTGAAAAGGCCCAATCTCTTCGGAATAATATTTTCCTCTAACTCACACCTTGGAACTATTCTGGCATTCCCTCTTATGCCTCTCAGGTGTCCATGTCTTGCCTGTGATTACATTTGATCGGGTGACATGGGCCTGTCTGAGATCTATGACGTTAGGGAAGGGGGGGCCGGATGGCAATTCCTCCCCGAGTTTGAGGGAATGTGCTTACGTGCTGACCCGCCCCTCGTTCAACTCCTATTCTCGCTTGTCTCAATACTAGTACTTTTCCTCAGTGTTGGAAGCTCGCACATGTCAACCTATTCCGAAAAAAGGAAGCCCTCTGATCCTTCTAACTACCGCCCTATAGCTCTCACTTTGATTCTATCTAAGATCTTTGAAACACTTCTTAACTCTCAATTCTTAGAAACCATCTGGAATCTCATTCTTCTTTCCGATCCCCCAGTACGGCTTTCGGCGTTCAAGGTCTTACTGGCGATATACTTTCCTATTTAACCGTTTTATGGTTTTCTTCCCGCTCTTAGAAACTACGGGAGACTTGCGTGTGGCGCTTGACATATCCAACAGCATTTGACCTAGGTATGGCGCGCTCACTGCTGCTCCAAGCTCCCTCTTTTGGGTTTCCTCCTTCTCTTTGCTTACTTTATGTCTAGCTTTCTTTCAAAGTCGCATAAACATCGGCTACGGTTGATGGAGCGACTTCTTCCTTTTTCCTTGTCCAAGTGGTGTTCCTCAGGTTCGGTCTTATCTCCTACTTTATTCTTACTTTCACTAACGATCATTCTCACTTGAAGTCTAAACTCTATCACTCTTCAACTCATTCAATTCTGCTCCTTCTTTTACTTCTAGAATTTGCCTCTCGTCTTAACTTTCCGATTCTATTCTCTCTGATCTGGGATAGAATTTCCGATTGGGTCGTCTCAACCTTGTAATTCAATTCTTTTAAAACTCAACTTCTGCAAATCTCCCTCTTCTAAAACCCCTTCTAACTTTTCTATATCTTTCGACGGTTCTATCGTCTCTCCTGTTGACAATATAAACATCCTTGGCCTAACATAAACAAAAAAATGTCTTGGAAACCTCACATCACAACGGTTTCTAGGCGGCTTCAAAGCAACTGGGATTCTGTTTTAGACTGCGAGACTTTTTTTTCCTCTCCACAGTTTACTCCAGCTATACAAGGGTTCATCCGCCCTTGTATGGAGTACAGTTCTCATATCTGGGGAGGGCTCTGGTTTCACACGGCTTTTGACAGGGTCGAGTCAAAAGCAAAAGGCTTCTAAACTGTCCTGTACTTTCCAGTTCACTTTGCCTTCTATCTTTGCGGCGCGATTTGGAAGCTTATCCTTTAAATAGGTACCACACGGCGCAGGTTTCGAGGGCACTTACCAATCGCGTACCACCACCTTTCGACGCCCTCGTAGCACAAGAGCTGGCTGTTCCTCTGCGCACGAGTTTTGTGGTGATATTGTAACTCCAAGCTAGTTCGCTACGGTGCTTCGCTTCTTTCCCTGGCCAACCTCTGTTCTGTGGATATTCTCTCCATTTTTCTGTGTTTCCATGCTGACTTTAATTTCCCTCAGTTAAAGCCTGCGTCTGTGCTCATCTGCGTAATTGCGCTAGCGGATGAAGTTTAGAGTGCAACACCCCCCTCCCTGAATAGGGCTCTGCCCGTGAGTGGTGGTGACAACTGTAATATATATATATATATATATATATATTATATATATATATATATATATATATAATATATATATATATATATATATATATAATATATATATATAATATATATATATATATATATAATATATATTAATATATATATTATAATATATATATACTTTATAATATATATATAGTTTTGTGGGACCTGAATGGTTGGATAGGTGATCAAAAAGGGATGGTATAACAGGTGGTTTGGGGGTGTCGGGAGAAAAATGAGAATGGTAACAAGGTGATTGATTTCTGTGAGGGAGAGGTGTGTGTGTAAGTAATATATTTCCTTTAAACACAAGAGTATCCATAAGTATAACTAGAGTTGTGAGGTAGAGATGGTAATCGAAGTGAAAAGTATGATTGATTTAGTGTTGGTGCAGAAGGAGATGTTGAAGTATGTGTTGGATGTTAAATCAGTTGGGGGTTTAGGAATGGGATATCGGATCATATGTTTGTTTTATGTACAATTAAGTTAGTGGGGGCGTGGATGAAAGGAAGGTGATACGAAAGGAAGTAGGTAAAATTAAGAGTGAGGATTAAGTGAGCAAGATAATAAGGTAAGTATGTAAGACGATCGCTGTAAAACGGTTTAATGTGCACAAGTTTGATCTGAACAATCTGGGGCAAACTTGAAGAAGCAATTGTTAGTAGTGCAAAGGAAGTATGGGGATGTGCTAAAGTAGGAAGTTAAGATTTAACGGAATGTGGAATGACGAGGTGATGAAAGCGGTTAAAGGGAAAAAAGGAAGCGGTGGTTGAATGTACTAAAAGCAAAATGATGAAGACTCAAAAGAAAGATGCTTGGAATTTATAAGGAGGAAAAAAGAAATACTAAAAGGTGTATAACGTAGGAGAAAACAAGAAGTAAATGAACACGTTTTGGAAGGAGGATGAAATGGGGACTACAAGGAATAGGCAGCTCTTCTGGAAGGAAGCGCGAAAGGTTAAAAATGAGAATAAGGGGAATCTGCTTAGAATAATAAATAGGGATGGTGCTTTTGTAACTGATGAAGTAAGTGTGAGGGGAGTGTGGAAGAACACTTCGAGAATCTGCCAATATTAAGAGTAATGAAGAGTGATAGTGAATGGGTGTGGTTTTGATGGTGCCAGAAGGAATGGTTATTTGGGTGAGGTCATTAGTAAGGGGAGGTAATGGGTAGAGTGAAAAAGTTGAAAGAATGGTCAATCTGCAGGTATAGATGAAATTAAGCTGGTGAAATGATCAAGAGGGGAGGCGAGATGGTTGATTGATTTGGAATTGTGTAATAAGCGTTTATAGAGGGGTAAAGTTCCAGGGATTGGAGGAGAGCGGTATAGTACCCTTATATAAGGGTAAGGAGAAAGGGGAACTGTAAGAAATTATAGGGAATAAGTTTACTGATGTGTTAATGGGAATATGCTGGTATTTTGGTCGAAAAGAGTGCGTCGAGTGACTGAGGGACTGATGGGTGAAGAACAGCGTGGCGTTTAAGGGAGTGGTAGAGGATGTGTGGATCAAGATATTTACATTGAAGCAAATGATTGAGAAATGAGGGAGAAGAGAATAAATTGTATTTAGGTTTTATGGATTTTGCAACAGGCGTATGATTAGAGTTAATAGGAAGCGTTATGGCAGGTGTTAGTGATATATGGTGTTGTGGTAGGCTTCTGAATGGAATCAAAATAATGTATGACGATAGTGAAGCGTGTGTAAGAATAATGGTGTCAATGGTGATGGTTTAGGATTAATAGCGGAGTGAGGCAGGGTTGTGTTATTCTCCTTGGTTATTTCAATTTGTATATGGACTGGGTTATGAAAGAATTCGAGGTGGGGATGGCAGAAATGGTGTTAGAATGGTGGAGAATGGAGTTGAGATGAGGGTGCCTACCTATTATATGCGGATGATTTGGTTCTGTGTGCCGAATCTGAAGAGAGTTTGAGAGGATTGGTAGAGAGATTTGGCAAGATGTGTAAAGGAGGGGCTTTGAAAGTAAATGTGGGATAAGAGTAAGGTTATGGTTGTGAGTGAGGACACTTCAGTGTGCAAGTTAATGTTTAGATGGTGAGCCAGCTAGAACAAGGTCTGAGTTTAATATTTAGGGTATATGTGGATGAGAAGGGAACGGAGATGCAGAGTGTAGTAGAAAGTTGTGAATGCAGGAAGGTGGCTGGTGGCAAATTAAATCGTTGGTGAATGCAAGGGTACTAAGTCTTGAGTGTGCTATGGGTCTTACATGAGGTATGTTGTTACCTGTGTTATTGTATGGTAGTGAGACATGGTCTGGAATAAGAAGTATAGAAATCTAAAGTTCAATGTGTTCTAATGGACAATCTTAGGGGTGTGCTAGGTGTGAGAAGGATTGATAAAGAGAGGAATGAACCGTATTAGAGAGTGGTGTGGTGTAAGAAGGGGTAAATGAGAGAATAATGAAAGTATGGTTGAGAATGGTTTGGTCATGTGAAGGATGAATGATAGTCGGTGTTAAGCAGATGTATAGTGGTGAGTGTGTTGGGAACGGACCGGCTGGGGAGACCGAAGAGAAAGTGGATTGAGTCGGTGAACGAATGTCCTGAAGGAGAGAAATGTGAGTTTGGCAGAGGCGAGAATAAGGTGCATGATGGAGAGAATGGCGGGGTTTTGTTAGGGGGCATGGTTGTGGCCACTCTGGCCAGGATGAACCCTTACATTGACGCTTTACCATAGTGAGGGTCGTCGCTGTCCATGATGCTCTAGGGTGGGATTTTCTGTCTCTGTGACGAGCTCTCACTATTATTGTACAGAGGGGGCGGTAAAGGCTGGGCTTTCTTTCGACGTTGTCATGTTCTCCTACTGCTTTTCTTTTCCGATGCTTGTCAGCACCTTACCCCCAATCTTGGTGCAAAGAGGAAGGTGAAGAAAGAAAGAAAGACATATATATATAATATATATATATATATATATATTTATATATATATATAAATATCTATATATATATTTATTATATATATATAAATTATATATATATATAATATAATATATATATAATTATATATATATCTATATATATATAACGCAGGTTATTCTCTTGCTTTTCTAGATGATGACCTCATTGAAACATGTCTTAAATATGCTTAAATCGCCTTGAAATGAAGGAAAAGATGAACAATAATTGAAATTATGCTGTGTGCCATTTCGTAATGGTGGTTCAGGGATTTTTTGGAAATTGGAAAGATCCAAATTAACAAAAACACTCTGATAAAAAATACTGATTGTTATAAAAAAATGGGGTACCGTATGTCATTAAAGGTGCGTTATTTACACTCGCATTTGGACTTTTTTCGAGAGAATTTAGGGGATGTAAGTGAAGAACATAGTGAAAGATTTCACCGGGATATTCAGACAATGGAAAGGCGATACCAGGGACGTTGGGATAGTGCCATGATGGGTGATTATATGTGGGTTTTGATAAGAGAAGCCAAATCGATTAACAAGAGAAAAACACGATGAGCAAAGCACTTTTAAATGCAAAGTAAGCATGTTTTTGGCTTATTAAAGCATTGACTTATATTTTGGGGATATTAGTATGCATCTTATCAAGTAAAAAGTCTTTTTTAAGTTCCTGTTCGTAAATTTAAACCTTTAAATAAAAAATTGTAATAGTACCTACAATGTAAGCTCATTAACAAACCTTAAAAATTCCAAAACTTAAATATTGCAATAACTCTCAAAGTATGGATGATAGAAAAAAATGGAAGGTCATTTCTGTGTTCAGTGTCAAAAAATATGATTCAATAAAAAAAATAAAAAAAAATTTTTTGTGTTACATATATTGTTATTGAATCTGAAAATTTCTTATAATTCTTCACCCAAAAAAGTAAGAAGTATCGGCCATATTAACCGATACCGATACCCCCCAAAAAGGCCGATACTGCCGATACCGATACCGATACTATCGGTACATCCCTAATATATATATACATATATATTTCACTTTTTATTGAGTATGGGTTTTGAACCACACCATTCCTGATGGTAAATCAGTTGTGTTACCACCTGACCACGATGAGCTAAAAAGAAATCCACCGTTTACTTCTGAAAGATTACATTTTCCCAGAACAGAAGAATAAGGTACGTCAATCTGACAGTGACCTTTGTCAGACCTACCCGCTCACACTCGGGTCAGGGGTCACACAGGGTTAAGTAAAAGTATAATTTGGGATCCAAATTGTATTATAGAATTTCATGCTAAGTAAATACGCCTGTTTATATATGTATAAATATAAAATCTGCTAATATTTATTTTTATTGAGATTAAGGGTTTTTTGAACCACCCCTCCTGATGTAAAGCAGTGTGTTACCATCTGACTACGATGAGCTTTAAAGGAAATCCCAACCGTTTACTTCTGAAAGTTACATCTTCCCGAAGAATAAGGTAACGTCCAATGCTGACAGTTAAACCTTTGTCCAGACTCCCGCTTACACTTTTCCGGTCAGGGGGTCACACAGAGGTTAAGTGAAAGTTAATTTACTTAGGCATGAATTCTATAATACAATATGGATTCCAAATTAATATTTCACTTAACCCTGTGTGACCCTTGACACCCGAGTGTGAGTGGGGAGGTCTGCCAAAGGCACGATTATGATTTATTAACATTAAGGCTAAGAAAAACGCTGTGTCAGTTTGCAAACAAGTGTGGAGACGAAAACCGTACGTGCTTGATCAAAACGGACTATGTGTG
>JABUQX010114775.1:0-17500 GCA_015478945.1 Trachelipus rathkii
ATATATATATATATATATATATATATATATATATATATATATATATATATATATATATATATATATATATAATATATATTCTTCTATATATATCTACCTTATTAATACTAGCGCCTTTCGTCAATTTCAATAAAACCCATCGGGACCTACGATGCAAATGCATGGCACACGAACATTTTTCTACCTTACCACCCGACCCGTGAATGGTGGTAAAATAATTTTAAATATTGTTTCAACGCCACATGATTATCATATAAAAAAAGTATTAAAAAAAAAGTATTTAACGGCAAGATTAGTTTTAGATGTTGTAAATATGAAGTTTGAAGACTTTATAACTTTTTTCAGTCTCATTTCTAGATTGTTTTTTTTTTTTACTTTAATCTTTCTTTTCAGCTCATTTTAAATATTTCATGTGAGTTTCATGAAAATCTGAAGCTGCAACTTTTTTAATTACAAAATATTTCTGACATTTTCAGTAAGATTCATTAAAATCATTCAAAGACGTTAAGACGTTAGGATGAATAAGGACCTATATATTCTTTCCTGTTTGATCGACACAGTTATTTTTGATGGAATTTAATTATATATTTAATTATTTTTGGATGAAATGATGTAAATAAAAATTTTAAGATTGGAATTATTAATTATATTGCATCTTTCCTCTTAAACATTCCCACTGGTATATTCGTTAAAAATTAATTTAATTCGATTTTTTTTGGTTTAAATATGTTTTAATTGAGTTTAATTAATTTTCAATAAAATAAATTTTGGTAATAGTTGAGTATAACCTAATAGCCCATACCTTAGCCCCCCCAGATTTCTTCCTTTGGTTCTATCTCAAGGACCGAGTGTAAGCAGGGAAACCCAGGACCATCACTGAACTCAAGGAAACCATCAGGGAGGAGATAAGAGCCATTTCTAGGTCTGTTTGTAAGGACGTTTTGGACAACTTTGTGCTGCGCCTCAAAAAATGCACAGAGCTAAATAGAGGTCATCTTGAACACATGCTCTAGAATGAAGAAATATATTGGAATTTCAATATAAGGAATTGTATATTCCTTTATTGTGGTATATCAAATTTATCAGCTGTCTTTATTCAGTTTATTGCCCCATTGGCAAAGAACAATTAACTATTCCATTTCAAATTCAAGTAAAATAAACAATAAAGCAATCCCACTTTTCAATACCCCAAAGTAATTATAGAGTGGCATGAGTATCTCTTCATATATATATATATATATATATATATATATATATATATATATATATATATATATATATATATATATATATATATATATCATATATATATGCTATATATATATATATATAAATATAACCAACATATATATATATACTAACTATAACATATATATAACCTTATATATATATATAACATACTATATATATAATTATGTATAGATGTTTATATAATTATTCAAAGGAATGTATATATATATATATATATATATATATATATATATATGTATCATATATATATATATATATATATATATATATATATATATATATATAACATATCTTCTTTCTTTCATATATATATATATATATATATATATATACCTTACTTTCACTCCTGACCACCCCATCATGGAAGAGGTCACACCGCGCTCAGGTACCCCGCCGACACAACCGGTCTTCTCCAGAGATCCAACAGGGATGTTATGTTCCATGTTGTTCTGTGTTGAGAGTTATTTAAACAGGAGAGAAAGAAGTGGGATGTGTCCTGCGGAACCTGGTTACAGTTTTGACAAATGTTTGCGGTGGTTTGGTTGAGGTTGGATCTGTTTTTGTAGTATTGTAATTTAGGGTGATGGCGATGGCCGTATCTTGGCTTTGTCAAAGGGGACCGACTGATCCTTGGTAGTGAGTTGAATTCTGGTACTATTTCTGGTGGATGTTTGTTTAGATTGTTGTTTGGTGGTCTGCGTCTTGAGTGGTTTTTTGCTAGTGTAGTGTGGATTTGTTGGGTGTATGTTGTGTTATTTGGTGGTGGTGAAATGTTGTTCAGAATTTGTTTGTAATATAGAGCTGGGGAAGAAGGAGGTTGCTTGAGTCTGTGGTAGGTAGGGTTAAAAAAGAGTGCAATGTGGTATGGGTGTTGGGGTGTTTGGTTTTGGAAAAGAATTGTCTGCCTATCATATCCAGATGTGTGTGTCTATGGATAGAATTTTGGTTTCTTCGTGTAGGTTTTGTTGATGTGCATTCTGTTATTATTCTTAGAGCTTTGTTTTGTGTCGTTTGGAGTTTCTTTATGTTATTTTTAGTCAGAAGTGGATGCCAGTTTGGAGAAGCGTAGTTTAGAGTCGGGCGAATGTAATGTTTGTATTTAGTGGTGGATGCTGATTTATAGTTTATGAAGTTCTTGCCAGTGATGGTTTTTAAATGTTCAGTTTCTTGTTTACATAGGAAATTATGTTGACTATGTGTTTTGTGAAGGTGAGATGCTTGTCAAGAGTTACTCCGAGGATTTTGGGAGTATTGTTAAAGGGTATAGCAATGTTGTTTAGGTAGACTAGTGGGTGTGTGACACCAAATTGGCGGTCGGTGGTAATTAATGCAATTGAAGATTTGTTTGGTGAGGCGGACATTCTGTTTTCTGTTAGCCATGTTTGAAGTTGGTTGATGTATTATTGTGTCAGGTTTGTGGCCGTGTTTAGGTTCTGGTATGTAGTGACTATGGTGATGTCATCTGCTTAGGTTGTTATGATTATGTGATCTTTTTGTGGTTGTGGTAGATCGGCCGTAAATAGGTTGAATAGTGTGGGGGTTAGTATTGCGCCTTGGGATACTCCGTTGTTGATGTTTACTGTTTCTGGATTTTATATTGTTTTTTTTTTTTTTTTTTTTTGTATTTGTGCTGTTCTTCCTGATAGAAAGTTGGAAATCCATATCTTTAGGTCAGTTGGGATGTTAGATTTTTTTATTTTGTGGATCAAGTTGTGTGTCGATTGCTATGATTATTGTTTTTTGAGTTGGTTTTGAGTTTAGGCCGTTGATTGTGGGTTATATAATGTTTATGAGTGTGGTTGTAGTTGAGTGGTTTTGTCGTCCATGTTGAATTTTGTGTTTGTTTATGTGTAAATATTTTTTTAGTATGGGTTTCTTTTCTAGTAGTTGCATAGTGCTTGGTAATAGAGAGATGGGGCGATATGATGAAGGGTCAAAGGTTTTTTTCCCGGTTTTAATTTGGGTATAATGATAGTTTTTTTCAGAAAGGGGGAATGAAGTTTAGGCTAATGGAGCTGTTATATATTTGCGCTAATTGTGTTAAAGCTGTGTTCCCTAGGTGTTTGAGGTGTTTGTCAGAGATATTGTCCGGGCCAGTTGCAGGTGAGTTTTTAAGTGTCTTTGTTATGTTTTCTAGGTCAGTTATAGTTATTTCTATTGTTGGGTAGTGGTTGAGTTTTATTTTCTTGAGGGCTTTGACGAATTTTCTGTTTTGAGGATGTTTGGGTTTTTGACTCTGCTTTGCGAAGTGAGTTGCGAGAGTGTTTGTTTGTTGCTTGTTGGTGTGTGGGTTTTGTGTGTTTAAGGTTTTTGATGGATTTGTGAGTGTGTTTGTTTGTTGGTTGAGTTTTACAGTGTGTTTATTGTTTTCCACATTCTGGTGTACTCCTGTGTGTTGATGTCTCTGGTGAGGAAGGTTTGAAGTTGTTTGAAGAATGTGAGTTTGTTAGGTTTATGATTTGGGTGTTTAGTGTTAATATGTGTTGTCGTTTGGAGTGATGTGGTGTCTTGCTCTGAGCAAGTTGCGTTGTTTGATTAGCTGTTCTATTTCAGGTGTTAGGCTGGCCAGCTTATGTATCCTCTGGGGATGGCTTTGTTTGCTGCTTTTTTGAATTAGAGAAGCGAAATTTTTGTAAAGCTTTGTTGAGTGTTGATGTGTTAGGATATTTAGGGGGATGTATGTTGTTTTCTACATGGTTGGTGAATAGTGTCCAATCTGCTTTTTTGTAGTTTGTGCATGTTTTTCTGAGTGTAGTTTGGTTTCTTGACATTTTGGTAGTACTTTATGATGATAGGTAGGTGGTCGGAGTTTAGGTCGGTTTGTGCTGACCAGTGGAGTTTGTGTGAAAATTGGCAATGGTAGTGTTATGTCTGGCGATGTGAACATTTTGTTGGCTTGAGGTTGGTTTCTGGTGTGGCTATTTGTGTTGTTTAAGAGGTTGAGGTTTTCAAGGTTTGCTATGATGTGAGTTCCTCTTATATATATATGATATATATATATATATATAAGTGGTACAGTAAGTATATATATATATATATATATATATATATATATATATATATATATATATATATATATATATATATATATATATATATGTTGTTATATATATATATATTTTACAGTTAACACCACCGCTCTCACGGCAAAGCCTCATTCAAGGAGAGGGTGTTAAAATCAACAAAAATTCAACTAACTCAAATTACGCAGACGAGCACAGACGCGCGGGCTTTAAAGTGAGGGAGATTAAAATTGAGTAGGAAACACAGAAGATGGAAGAGAATTCCACAGAACAGAGGTGGCAGGAAAGAAGGAGGCACCGCAGAGAACTAGTCTGGAGTTACTATCAACACAAAACTCATGTGCCGACACAGCACCCCTTTGTGCTACGAGGGCGTCTTAAAGGTGGTGGCAAGCGAGTGGAAATCCTCGAGCACTTGCTGCTACGGTACCTATAGAAAGAGATAAAGCACCAGCATCACGCCGCAAAGATAGTCAAGTGAACAAGAAAGTACATGACAGTTTATAAGTCATTTTGCCTTTGACTCGACCCTATCCAAAAGCCGGGTGAAACCTGGGCCCCCCCAGATATGAGAGCAGTACTCCATTCAATACAAGGGCGGATGAGACCCTTGTATAACTGGAGTAACTGTGAAGAGGAAAGAAAGTCTCGCAGTCTAAACAGAACTCCCAGTTTCTTTAGGCGCCCCAGCAACCATTGTGATGTGAGGTTTCCAAGACATTTTTTTGTTTATGTTAAGGTCAAGGATGTTTATATTGTCAACAGGAGACGAGAGAGCCGTCGAAAGAGATAGGAAAGTTAGAAGGTGTCTTAGAGAGGGAGATTTGTAGAAGTTGGGTTTTTAAAGAATTAAATTTCACAAGGTTGAGACGACCCCACCCACCCGAAAATTCTATCCAGATCAGCGAGAATGGAATCGGAAAGATTAAGACGAGAGGTAATTCTAGAAGTAAAAAGAAGGAGCAGAATTGAAAATGTGAGTTGAAGAATGAAGGGTCGAGTCATCGGCATATGAGTGGATAGAGTTAGATGTGCAGACGTAGAAGATCATTAATGAAAAAGCAAGAATAAAGTAGGAGATAAAACAGAACCCTGAGGAACACCCATACTTTATTGACAGAAAAAGAAGAAGAAGTCGCCCCATCAACAACAGCCCATATTGAGCGATTTGAAAGAAAGATAGACATAATTAAGCAAAGAGAAGGAGGAAATCCAAAGGAGGGGAGCTTGGAGAGCAGTTACGCGTGCCATACCCGGATCAAATGCTTTTGATATGCCGAGCGCCACGATTTCAGTATCCGCCGTAATTCCTAAGGGTGGAAACCATAAATCTGTTAGATAGGAAAGTATATCACACCAGTAGACCTCGAGCGCCGAAAGCCGTACTGGCGATCGAAGTGAGTTTCCAGATGATGTCTAAGAAATGAGAGTTCAGAAGGGTTTCAAAGATCTTAGATAGAATACAGATTAGAGCTATAGGGCGATAGTTGAAGGATATATATATATATATATATATATGTTACATATATATATATATATATATATATATATATATATATATATATATATATATATATATATATATATATATATATATATATATATATATATATATATATATATATATATATAACATCAATTTTACAAGAGAAGATGAACAAAACAATACACTACCTTTTCTCGATTTACTTATAAAAAAAACTGCCACGGACTTTTCAACTGAAATTTACAGAAAAAGGACTTTTACTGGACTGGGATTGAACTTTTTCAGCCACACTCCTTTACTCTTTAAATGTAATAGTATTAGATCCCTTCTACACAGAGCTTACCATCTATCTTCATCTTATTCTCTAATGCATATTGAATATGAATTTCTTCTCAAATATTTTACAACCAATTATTTTCCTTCTTCACTAATACACAAATATATTAATACTTTCATGACATCCAAATTTGAAAACAAACCTATTTATGATACTGTAAAAAAGAAAGATATTTTTATAAAACTTCCTTATTATGACCCTATTTATTTAAAACTTAAAAAAGATTTGACACGAATATTTCTTGATCATGTTCCACAACTTAACATTAACCTTATTTTTACATCTTCTTTTAGTATATCTTCTCTTTTAAATCACAAAGATAAAATTCCCGATGCTCTTAAGTCTGCTATTGTTTATAAATTTAATTGTGATGTCTGCACAGACTTCTATATTGACAGTTCCTTACGCCAATTTTCAGTACGAATTAATGAGCACCGCGGAATGTCGTCTCGTACCAACAATTTTTTCACTACTCCTTCGAATTCTGCTATTAGAGATCACTGTCTTACTAATAATCATCCTCTTTCTCCTTCTAACTTCTCTATATTGGCACAAATCCCCGAACCAACCAACCTGCACATTTCTGAATCATTATTTATTCATCACTTAAAACCCAGCCTCAATAACGACAGCGGTCCCTATAACTTACAACTTTTATGAAGCCTTCTGTTAGATTCAAGAATATTACCTAATCGTTACCTAGTAAGTTTATAACTTAATTTTAATTTCGCAGCATTATCTTGAGTTACCTGTTTGCTGTTGTAAAAAAACACGTAATTTTAATTTTAACTTGAGTGTGGTATTTAATTTAGTTTTAAGTAACTTTTTGACACTATGTAATTTCGTATCGTTTCAATCATCAAATTATTTTATTTTTATTTTATATTAATCATCTATTTAGTTTATTATATAATGTCATAGTATAATTTATTATAATTTATTATATTATATTTCTATGTCGTGTTATCATTGAATTGTTTGAATTTGTTTTAGTTATCCGTGATGTATTGATTTGTTTCTTTTAATTGTTGTATTGCCTAAAGTAATTGATAATTACCATTTAACTTTTAAGAAAAAAATGTTTGTTAGTTTAATTCCACTTAGATATTACTTCATTAATTAATTTATAAAAAGATTTTTGAATATATATATATATATATATATATATATATATATATATATATATATTGCTTCCATCAGGCCTTAAGATTTAATTTACTTACTTATTTTATTTATTCTTATCCAAATTATTATTATTATTATTATTATTATTATTATTATTATTATTATTATTATTATTATTATTACTGTTATTATCATTGTTGTTATTTATTATTTTGTAGTGTCTTTTCCTGAGGATGATGACAGTTTGAGTCATCGAAACGTTGAATAAAGTTCTTGATGATGTTCAGATTGTTAGTGCTTCTTTTCATATAAACATACCAAAGAATAGTACTCGAATGATATGGACTTATATATATATATATATTATTATACATATATATTATATATATTATATATATATATATTATTATTATATATTATTACATATATATTGTTATTATTATATATATTATATTATATTATTACATATATATATTATTATTATATTATTGTTTATTATTATATACATATATATATATACATATATTATTATATATTAGTTATATATATATATATATTATATATATATATTTATATTATACATTATTATATTATTATATATATTATATATCTATATTTATTTTTTTGTGAGTTTTTTTTTATATATATATATATATATATATATATATATATATATATATATATATATATATATATTATTTTGAGCGTGTGTGTGTGTGATCGAGCATTTCACTCTCATCTTTACCATAAATTGCTTACAAAGAAGTCTCGTTTACCATTGACCCCATTTCAATTAATGCGTGAGTGTGAATGTCTGTCTGTGTGTCCGTGTGTGAGCGTGTGTGTGTGTGCACGCACAAATTAAGGATCCTTGAAATTTAATGGGCAATGGAGTGCGGAATGGGGGGGATGGGAATGGAGTAAAAAATGGGGGGGAGGGGCGGGGCTTTATGAAAGGATTTTAAACGTTTTCATTTTCTTAACCGTTTAATTGACTTTTTGGCACGAATTATGAAGGACTTCTACTAAATATTGGTCAACACAAACACGCATATATATATATATATATATATTCTATATATATATATATATATATATATATATATATAAATATATATATATCTTATTTATTTATATATATATATATATTTATACACAAATATACATATATATATATATATATATATATATATATATATATATATATATATATATATATATATATATATATATATATATATATATATATATATATATATATATATATATATATATATACTAACAATTAATTTATGTCACAATGAAAAAGATCAAAAAAGATATAAATATTTAAAATTAATTTGTAAAGTAAGAAAAAATTATCATTTTGCATCAGAATGTAAAAAAGTTTTCGGGGGAATAATTTAACGAAATGCAGATAACCAAAAAAATTGTTTTGGGGTATTTTAATTAAACGAAGAAAATAAAAACGTGAAAGAGGAGTATTATTTCATAATTATTTGGTATTTCTAGATATCAATATATACAAGGACAACAACAAATTTCACACCATTGTCTTCAGAAAATCAACTTTTACTGGATTGACGACAAAAAAAATTTCATTCCTCATATTTTTGAAGTCAACTTAATTAAAACTTTTTGACAGGGAATACAAAATTTCGTCATCTTATGTCAATCATACAAAAGAACTTGATTTCCTGAAAACAATAATTCTGAAGAATGGGTTCCCAGAATTTATAATTGACACAACTTTATGAAAACTACTTTTAGCAAAATTTAAAGACAAATCTCAGGCTAAATTAACAGCTTCTAAGGATATTTTGTATATAAAGTTGCCTTTTTTTTGGGGAAAATGAGTTACGAAATTCGTCGGAAAATTGACGGGGTTTTTTAAATTAAACTTTACACAGTTCAAATTTAGATTTATATTTTCGGGTGAAAACAAAATTGGAAAATATTTTAAATTTAAAGATAAACTCCCTTTACATTTATGCTCATCAGTAATGTATGAATACAAGTGCGGTGACGGCGATGACGACGGTGACAGCCAGGGTTGTGGAGTCGGTTCAAAAATTTTCCGACTCCGACTCCACCCTCTTGAAAATTACCGACTCCAACCTCTTGAAAATTACCGACTCCGACTCCAACTCCACCCTTTTGAAAATTACCGACTCCGACTCCACCCTTTTGAAAATTACCGACTTTGACTCCGACTCCACTCCGACTCCGACTCCACCCTCTTCAAAATTACCGACTCCGACTCCGACTCCACCCTTTTCAAAATTGCCGATACGAAGCCTTTCCACAGGTACTGATGAGCATAAAGGTATTTCATTTACATCATCCTCCATATTCAACTATAAATGCTCATTCTCTTTAGGAAAACCATCATATACAGGATACCAATTTTGGAATATTGGCCCAAACAGAGGAACCCGATCTTCAGTGGCTTCTCAAACCTACCTTAAATGAAAATCTAAATTGTTTTAGCTTTAAAAGTGAAATTTTGTTTAAATCATGAACTCTTTACTACATAATATTGTAATCATTCATTTATCTATATGCTTTATTTATTTCAACTTTATATTATTTTAACTTTTTATTAATTTTATATAATACTTATTTTTTGAATAAAATTTTATCATTATATTGTAAGCCTTGAAAATGGGAAGAAGGATACCCGAAATTAGTCGGCTAATAAATAATTGAAACTATTCAAACTGACCTAATACTTCATCGCGTTTTAAGCCATACTAGCCATTACATATATATATATATTATTATTACATATATATATATTATATTATATATTATTATTATTATTATTATATGTTATTATATTGCAGAAGAGTTATATTATTATTATTATTATTATTGAAAGATATTACCGTATATATATATATTATTATATACATACATATATATTTAACTTACTTTCCTATATGATTATTATATTATTTTTGTTTTTATATATTATATATTATTATATATTATATATATATATATATATATATATATATATATATATATATATATATATATATATATATATATATATATATATATATATATATATTATGAGATGAGAGAGAGAGAGAGAGAGAGAGAGAGAGAGAGGCTTAAGATTGTTTGAAGTGACAAATTTCTGTTCCCAGATAAAAACTAAAAAAATAAGGGTAAAATTAAAATCATATTGAGGAAAATTTCTTAACACGTTTAATAGTTCAAAAAGTAAGTTTAACTGAGCTAATTGGGGCATTGCGTCACTTCTTTGCTACCTACCCTTGGTATGAATCCTGTTTTGACTCTCGGAGGACGCTTCGGTGAGTGCTGAAAAAGTAGGGGCCGTGATCTCTGAGGGAATGAGCAATTTCATTAGATCTTCTATTAAATCTTTTACTCCCCAAAATCCGTGGTTCGATGACACCTGTTCTTTTGCTCTTCAGGAGAGAGGATGTCAATCGAAAATGGAAAAATTCTCCTCCTATCAATTTTGCTCATTTTCGTTCAACTTGGAATCGTTACAGGGTTATTATTCGTCAGGCTAAGCGTGTTTTCACCAAAAGGAAGTGCGCTCACCTACTTGGATCTACTACTAATAAATATTTTTGGAACATTGCCAAAAACATCTCTAATATATCTGTAAATCTGCCTTTTCTCCTCTTATTTGTTCTGACGGATCTGTAGCTAATACTCCTTCTGAAAAGGCTAATATCTTTGTCCTCCTTTTTTCATCTAATTCCACCCAGGACGATTCTGGCAACCCTCCTCCTACTTTTTTTCCTCTCAGATGCCCATTGCTCCGGCTGTGGTTACACATGATCGGGTGCGTGAGATCCTGAGATCTATGGATGTCATGAAGGCTAATGGCTCGGACGGCATTCCTCCATGAGTTTTGAGGGAGTGTGCTTCCGGGCTGGCGCCTGTCCTCTTTCAGCTTTACTCTCTATGCTTAATTCTAACACTTTTCCTCAGTGCTGGAAGCACGCATATGTTCAACCGATCCCGAAGATGGGTTACCGCTCTGATCTGAGCTATCGCCCTATAGCTCTCTCTTATATTCTGATCAAAACCTTTGAAACTCTTCTCAACTCTCATTTCCTGGTACATCTGGAATCTCATTCTCTCCTTTCTGATCGCCAGTATGGTTTTCGACGTCCGAGGTCAACTGGTGACATTCTTTCCTATCTCACCGATTTATGGTCTTCTTCCCCTAGGCACTATTGGGAGATGAGTGTGGTGGCGCTTGACATATGGAAAGAATTTGACCGAGTATTTCATGCGTCGTTACTCTCTAAGCTCGCTTCCTTTAGATTTCCTCTTTCTCTTTGTTTACTTATAACTAGTTTTCTCTCAGATTACTCCATATCGGCACTTGTTGATGGAACGACCTTTTCTTCCTTTCCTGTTAATTGTGGTATTTGGCAAGGTACTGTTCTATCTCCAACTTTATTCTTACTTTTCATCAACGATCTTCTCAGTTGCATATTTAGCTCTGTTCATTCTCATGTCGATGACTCAACTCTCTATTCTTCCACTCATTTCAAATTTTCTCCCTCCTTTGCTTCTAGAATTGCTTCTCTATTTTAGCTTTCAGATTATATTCTTGCGGATCTGGATGGGATTTCCCGGTGGGATCACCTCAACCTTGTGAAGTTTAACTCTTAATTTCTCAATTATTTTACATCGCCCTCTCAAAAACACCTCCCAACTTTCCTATCTTCTTCTACAGTAATCCCTTCTCACCTGTGGACAACATAAACATTCTTGGTCAGAACACAAACAATAAATTATCTTAGAAATTTCATATCACAGTGGTTGCTACTTCCTAAGGTGGCTTCCAAAAATCTGGGAGTTTTGTTGAGGTTGCTGGAATTTTTTGTATCCGCCCTTGTATGGAGTACTATTCCTAAATTGGGGGTCTCCAGTTCCACCCTTATTTTGGATAGGGTTGAGTCTAAGGCTAAAAGATTAATAAAATATCCCCTACTTTCAAACTCCCTTGACCCTCTATCTCTTTGGTATAGGTACTACAACGGCGGGTGTCAGAGGGAGTTGACCTCTCGCATTCTGCCACCATTGCGTCGCAATCGTTGCACAAGGAGTACACTTCTTTCTCATGAATTATCTGCGAATATTGGGAGCCCCAGGCTTGTTCGTTGTGGTGCCTCCATCTTTCAGCCATCTCTCTTCTGTGGAACTCTCTCCCTTAATGCTTTTCCTGCTGTAATTAGTTTCTCTCTCTTTAAGTCTTTCGTCTGCGGGCACCTCAGATATTAGATAGTTAAGTAGAAGAGCATGACCTAAGCCATATCCTTAAGTAAGAGCTCGTCGCAGTAAAAAAAAATCCACCCTAGGGCTTGACAAGACCGAGATGGATCCTCACTGTGATATCTCGTCAATGTGGGGTTATTCCCTGGGCCAGGTCCACAACCATACCCCCCCCCCCTCACAAAATCCTTCCATTCACTTCTATTATTCATCTTTTTTCTCGCCTCTGCCAAACTCACATTCCTTTCCTTCAGAAATTCCTTTACCGACTCAATCCACTTTTTCTTTGGTCCTCCAGCCGATCGATTCCCAGCACACCCACCTCTATACATCCTTTTAATCAACCCACTATCATCCATCATTTCCATATTACCAAACCATCTCCATACACTCTCGTTTATTCTCCCATTTAGGATTTTCTTCACACAATTCTCAAGTACATTCATTCATCATTTTATAAATTCTTCATCATTTTATAATACGCCCCTAAGATTAGCATCTGAACATATTGCGCCTTAGATCTATACCTCTTATTCTATATCATAGTTTCACTACTATACATTAACACAGGAAACAACATACCCTCATGCAAAACCCTGGCGCGCTCTGTATCCACCAAGGATATATATATATATATGAGTATATATGGCATATATATATATAGTTAAGAAAGAGTATATATATATATATATATATATATATATATATATATATATATATATATATATATATATATATATATATATATATATATATATATATATATATATATATATATGTTTTATATTTTTATATAAATATATATATATATAAAGTTTTATATTTATAAATTTGTATATATATATGAATATATATATATATATATATATATATATATATATATATATATATATTTTATCTATATATATATATATATATATATATATATATATATATATATATATATATATATATATATATATATATATATATATATATATATATATATATATATATATATTATGTATATATATATATATATATATATATATATATATATTTTATAGTTTTCAAAGTTTTCATCTTTATTTTCTAACACATTTATTAAATGTTATAAAAGGGTAATTTTAGTTTCTTCACTTTCTTCAAGTTTCTTGCCGTTGTTCTAGTCCCAAAGAATATAAATTTAATTAATTTATAAACCATTTTTTCATTTTTTTTTTTTCAGAAAATGTTAAATATGCAAATTTATTTTTATTGCTTTGATTCCTTTCCTGCAAGGTAATAAAATTTATTACTAATTAAGGCTAAACTCAGGCCGGAGAGCCAGAGGCATAAGAGGTCTCCGGCCGGAGCCGGAGAGTTGTAAAAGGCCGGATATCCGGCCTTGCTGGAGCCGGAGCCGGATCTCCGGTGCATCACTAGTTAAAACGTTTTTAAACATTTCTCGTTTTAATTTTAAGCTTTTCTTTCTTTTCAGCTAATTTTAAGCATTTTATCCGTTTCATAAAAATTTGAAACCGAGGTCCATTTTAATAAGGTCATATTTTTTGGGGTAAAAATGCTAGATTTATCACTTTTTTAGCATTTTCCTGTTAGACTCGGAATCAGGATAGGTTAGATTAAGTTAGGTCAGGTTAGGTTAGCAGGTCAATTTTAGCATTTTTTAAAAAAATATTGAAAACAATTATTTAAAATGCAATTTAATTATAAATAAAATTACATCAGGTGGAATAACACGAGGAAGAGGATATATATATATATATATATATATATATATATATATATATATATATATATATATATATATATATATATATACATATATTTATATATATATATATATATATATATATATATATATATATATATATATATATATATATATATATATATATATATATATATATATATATATATATATCCACCTGTATGAGAGAGCAGTCTGGGTGGCTTTAGTACTCTCTGTGTAACTCTTTGCAAACACACGAGAACAACACAAACACCTATACGCAATTGCGCATATACACATGAACATACACACACATACACACACATACACACACATACACACACACACATTCGCAAGTGTCCCACTTGATTAAAAAGATTCGCTCAAACGGGAATTTTGTTAAACATAGTTGAGTAATTAAGTATTTTAATTTACCTCTATTTGAATATTAAATGAACTTCATTAAGAGTTATTCACATAATTTACATTATATATATATATATTATATATATATTATATATATTATTATTATTATTATTACATATATATATATATATATATATATTATTATTATTGTTATATATATATATTATATATATTAATTATATTATTATTATTAGTTATTATTATTATTATATTATATACATATATATATTATTATTATTATTATTATATGTTATTATTATATATATATACATATATATATTATTATATATATATACATATATTATATATTATTATTATATTGTTATTATTGCTGGTTACAAAGATATATATTATATTATATACATATTATTATACATATTAAGGTATATATATATTTATATATATTTCTATATATTTATGTACATGTATTTATATCTATATAAATATAAAAAACTACATTAAGATATATATACAAAATATATATATATATATATATATATATATATATATATATATATATATATATATATATATATATATATATATATATATATATATATATATATATAATGGCCGCATACATTGGGCTCCCCTTAGGAGTCGTTGGGTGGTCTTTATTTCTATTCATTTGTTCTTTGATTACAGGCTTTCTGATACTTTCTAGAAATATCCCAAGCTTACAGGCGAGTTCTCCATTTAGACCTTCAAATGTTAGTTATGGAAGTTAACTTAGGCCCAGACAATAACTTACAATCAGTTCGGTAAGTTATTTCTGAAACTTTTTTCTTGATTTTTGTAACAGATATTGGATCTGAAATGAAGAAACTTGTAAAAGTGATGCTTGACCTTAAGCGTAAATCTCTTTTATAAACTTTGTTACAGCTGAAAAATTTTATTGTAACTTATTTTTCTCAACAATAACTTCTGATATTTTGGAGTTTAAGAGCTGCAAATATCTTTTTAAGCTTGCACTCTAATTGGTGTTCTTTTATTCTATTCAGTAAATACAAGAAATTGATACAAACATAATATATTGTACTTGTTGAAAAATTTTGAAATATGATAGGATTGGTTGGGAGCTATTTTCACCACTTCGTAGGTAGAATTAAAGGTTCTTTGAAATTGGAAAAATTATTGTATAACTTTGTCTGAAATAATGTTGAAGTCTGTACTTTTTCACAGACTCGGAATTCAGATTCTGTAACCCTAATATAAATGAGGTGCTACACAAATGATCGTGGTTTTGAACAGCCCGCGCGAACTGGATGTAGTATACCCTTCTGTTGATGAAATGATGAATGTTGCGGCGAGCAGTATGCTTTGTGAATTAGTGGGCCAATATTCACACAACTGAAAGGTGCGTTTTTTTTTTTTTTTAATAGAACGATTTTGTAAGGGTAGATTTCACTGATGGCGTTTTTTTTTTAACGGATATGATGGATATGACGAATATATATTAAATTTTTTTATTCCAATCTTTAAAAAAGATGCTGCAATCCATTCTAGGCTGCGGGAAGATTTTGGAGATAATGCCGTAAGCAAAAGCAAAACCTACAGTATTTATGATACAAACTCTTCAAGGATGCACGAACAGCTGTCGAAAACGATTAGCGTTCTGGGTGACTGTCAACAAAGATAACGTCGGAAACCATAGTAATAATTTGCAAGGCTATCCTAGCAGATCGTAGGCGAACTATTCACGATGTTTGTGAGATAGATGGACAGTCATCCGGAACTGTTCAACGCATTTTGTCGGGTGTATTGAATATAAGACACATTTCACCAAAATTTGTGCCAAGACTGCTGAGCAACGGTAACCTTTCTGTTTGTGTGAAACTCAAGCAACAAGTTGTCAGAGATAACCCAAACTTCATCTCCAATTTAATAACTGGTGATGAATCATGGGTTTACGGTTATGATCAGTCGTCGCAGTGGGAAAGGCGAAAAAGTTTGCAGCAATGTCAAGTCCGTCTTCATCGTTTTTTTCCTCAAAATTCATGGGATTATCCACAAGGAATTCTTTCCTAAGAGTCAATCTGTCAATGGCAAGTTTTACTGTAAAGTTTTGAAGCGACTGAGAGAGGGCAATCAATGCAAATGTCCAGGCAAGTGGAATGACAACAAATGGTTTCTCGCCCATGACATCCCGCCCGCTCACACATCACTCGTTCTTCGACAATTCCTGACTTAAAAAACCATTAGTAATTCCACACACAATATTCGCCTAACTTGCTCCCCGTGAATTTTTCCTATTCCCAGGAAGGAAACTAAGGATGAAAGAGCATAGGGAACTGCTTCGAAGGAGACGGTGGAAACTAGAAGGTACTCCTGTCAACTATTGTTTTAAAGATCTTAAATCCCTGAAACTTTGGATAGCACCTCGTATATATATATATATATATATATTATTATTATATTATTATTATTATTATTATTATTATATATTATTATATATATATTATTATTATTGTTATTATTATTATTATATATATATATATATATATATTATACAGCATATATATATTATTATTATATATTATATATTATATATTATGTATATATTATATTATTATATATATATATTTATATATATATATTATGTTATTATTATTATTATTATTATTATTATTATATTATTATATATATATATATATTAGTATATACATATTATTATTATTATTATTATTATTAATATATTATTATATATTATATTATTATATATTATATTCATATTATTGTATAATAGCACATATATATATATATATATATATATATATTAATCTACTTAATTTCCACGGTTACAACCGATTTTCATGAATTAAAATGATCTGAAAAGATGGAAAAATGTAAAAAGAAACTCTAGAAATGAA